>JAUTXX010516707.1:0-21412 GCA_032273605.1 Panulirus laevicauda | reverse complement strand
GGGTTCGTACATAATGTACATTCTGCATGACAAGTAAAGATAGAGGCCATTGTTCGTTTGTACCGGCCGTTGCCTTGCTGAAGCAGGAAAGGCAGTTAGATATAAAAGAAAAAAGTGGTAAGTACTGTATATGTGCATAGCATATGATGAAATAAAAGGCAGAGTAAAGTAGCTTTTCTGTGTTCTATTGTCTCTGTACTTGACTTCGGTATCAATTAAAGTTGGTAAATTGTCATTAAGAGGGTATACATTGTCTCTTTTATGGCAGCTTCACTACAATTCTTTTACTTGCTTTTTTTTCTAATATATGGTATCAGTTGCCAAGTTGATGTTAGCCATTGTTGCTTTTCCAATATTCTCTTCAGAAGAGGTTTGGTGGTAAACTTCAGTTGGTGTGATTACCATGTAAGTGGCCTTAAAATTTTAGGCTATGTTTTGCAATAGATGATGAAATGTGGATTTTATTTTCATATTGGTATACCATGAACAAGACATACCCTGATGAAGGCCATCTCTGTGAATAGGAGAGAAAGTAGGAGAAAAAAAAAGTAGGAATTAAACATGGCTACACATAGTTGTCTGTATTGTAATTTTCCACGTTCTTGGGGTTCAGAAAGTATATTTAAGCTTAATGAAAACAATAATGATGTAATTAAGCTGTATTAAAAACAACAACGATGTTTTTCATTTATTTAGATTTGGTTAGTTGATGGCCAACTTACTAGTCTGGAAGAATATTGCCTTTCGTTTAATATCACTTTGTTGGTCTTCTTACCATTTATTTTCTTATTAGATTATTGACTTTTTCACATAGAATATTTCTAAATTAAAATTAACCCCATTACCCCTCATATGTTCGATACTTCCACTTTTTGGGCTTTATCTACTTTTTGAGGCTCATTTTAAAAATGGTTTTGTTTTTTGCTACTTTTTTGGCTTTCTGTACTCATCATATCCATTTTACCATTTAAGGCTGTTTTACTTAAATTAGTTAATCCTCCATTATCTTTTGGATTCCTTTTCCCACTGAAACTCCATTCCACCTTCAGAACCCCTTCATTATCTGGGCCCTCCTCCTCATTTTAAACCCTCTGTTCCTTGAAAGACCCTCCACTCCTTTTGAATCTCCCAGAACCCTTGATAGATACAATCCATAAAAGATTCACTTATGCATTATATAAGTTCTACAGACTCTAGTTCACACTGTAAAAGAACTCCTACCCAGTGTACAGAAAGTACTTTTTACTCTGGACATGGACACATTTTAGTTTAAAAGAGTTTATTATATTCTCTGTTATGATATATTTACCTGTGTATCATTGCTACAGCAGGAATTACATCAGAAAGAAATCCCTTCATAAGAAATTATTTCATCAAACATTCCCTTTGATGGAAAGCCCCTTTTCCCTTCAGATCCTTTGGACAGCAAGAAAGGCAGACCAAATTTCCTGTCATAAATTTTTGATGGATGTTGCTTATTCCAACAACACAGACTTTTGAACACCCTACCATCTTTTGAGTGAATAGCTTCAACTCCCCTTTTTTGAGCACTGGAGGTATGTATGAACAAAGGGCTTGTCCCCAGAGGGAAGAGGAAACGGAGCATCATTACTTGTTACCCTTGGCATTGTTGACATGGCATTCAGTAGAGGAAGTGTCTTATGAGAAGCAAGACAGTTAGACCCTGACATTGAGTTAATTATGCCATATATTTTTCTGTATTACCCTATCCTGAGTCAGGTACCCATTTTATCAACCAATGCTAAGGGGTGAACGAACAGTTGGGTTGACTATGGACCGACTGCCATAGCCAGGATTCGAATTTATGCGCTTGACCCTGGGCAATCCGTGAATGCGTCATGGTCAGGAACGCTAACTGCTACACCATCTTTCTATCTATTATCTATTCCCTTTGGGAACTCCCTCACAGGGGTTGGCCATGGCAAAAGAGTCTCCATAACTTCACTACCATTTCTTAGCCTTTAGTGCCTCACCCTTAACTGGCAGAGGGTAATGCTACTGCAGTGTTTTCAGAGGCTCATACCTAATGTTCCTCCTGACTGTTTCAACTGAATGAGCCTACCTGATGTTCTTTGCCTAATGTTCCAACCTACTACTTCTTCCTTCCTAATGTTCCTACCTACGGCTTCTGCCTAATGCTCCTGTTTAATGTTGCTAACTAATATATCAGTCTTTTGCTCCTACCATTTTAACAAATTGCATAGCTCTCACCACTGGAAAATCTATGGTCATGAAGAATGAGTTGTGTGTAAGTTAGGTTTTGTCAAGTGTTATGTGTGACAAGGAGAAATTTTGTGTGTTAGGGTAGAATGCTGCTTCATTCTGATGAGTATAATTGTAAAATTCCAGTATCATTATGCTATATACTATTTTGTAGTCTTTGTGATGATTTGTAAAAGATACTTCAAAAAGTGGTCTTTCAAGTTTCAGTGAACTCTTGAGACATCTCACAGATAATTGGGCAAAAAAATTATCATTGTGAGCCAAAGTTTAGTGAATGGAAAACAACAGAAGTTGATAAAGGATATGTGTAAGTGTTAGTGCTTTAAGTAAATATAGTTGGCACTTTTAGACTTTTAATTGTTTGAATTGTCTTGGTGGAGAGTTTTTTCAGTAAATAGTTGCTTATGTGACCTGTATCAAAATAGTATATCTAATTTTCCAGAAAGAGCAAGTATTGGTCCAGCAGAGAGTGAAGAATGAACCTTGGTATCTTTTATTTTTGTTTTATTTTTTCCATTTGTTGCTGTGAAAAATATTTGGTATGTTTGATTGTTGCACATATTGTTACACTGTATGTATCATTAAAACTATTTTTTACTTTATGTGTATATCTGTGTTATCAACTCGTGTAATTCCAGTTGATGACAGTGTACTGATTATAGCTTGCATTAGGATTGACAAGGATATTTGACATGTGTTATATAATCTGATTATATTTTGTGGGGCAGAGAATGGTTGAATAGAAAAAGTACAGTATTTTGTAAAACTATATGAACTACTTTGCTTTGAGATATTCACAGGTACTTACAATTATTTTGTAATAGTGTTAAATGAATGTTTGATGTATGATTTTGAATGTTTGATGTATGATTTATATTTTTAGCTTAGCTGTTTTATTAAGTTATATAAACATCTTCTTTGAACAGCTACTATACTATGTGTGTAATGAAAACATTGCATGAATAGTTTTTGTTAAAACTTAAGTACAGTCATATTGTATTAGATAGTTTGATTCCTTAATTCTGCTCTCTTATCAAACACCAGTAGTACCACAAAGTCTTGGGTGATGTTACCCAGACTCTGTAACTTTGCTGTTTTATCAGACACCAGTAGTACCACAAAGTCTAAGGTGATGTTACCCAGACTCTGTAGCTTTGCTGTTTTATCAGACACCAGTAGTGCCACAAAGTCTCGGATGATGTTTACCAGACTCCGTAACTTTGCTGTTTTATCAGACACCAGTAGTACCACAAAGTCGCAGGTGATGTTGACCAATCTCCTTAACTCTGCTTCCTTATCAAACACCAGTAGTGCCTTAAAGTCTGATGATGTTACCAGACACCAGCCCAAAACTGTTACTGTGCTGTCCCACTCTTATTTCTTTGTATTGTAGGTTTATGTCAACCCTGATTAATGTTCAGATGTGAATGTTTATTTACTCAGGTCTGTATCATAGAGTGAGGAATGCTGGCAAAGGTAACTCCTTATTTTGTGTGTAATTGTGTAGTCATTCTTTATGCCAATACAGTGTTAATAAGTAATACCTTCAAGTTGGTAATGTATTTAGATATCACAGATCTGACATTCATTTTCTTCCTCTTGCATGAAGGATTTCTCATGTATGAAGTTCATACAGACCTTCTCTGTAATTTGTAGTATGTAGCTAAAGTTTGTGTCATATTTTATGCTATAATTGCTGCTGCTATCATTGTTGTTCTGCAGCTCATTTCACTACTGACAGGTTCGTAATATTTTCAGACCCTCCGTTATCTCCGATGGCGACTGACACGCAAGAAAAATCCATGGAGCCTATATCCATCTCCTCCTTCGACCAGAGATTAGTATCCCTTGAAAAACAACTTGAAATAGAACTTAAGGTAAGGACCTATACAGCATAATGATAGAAGTCCATATGATGATAGGGCTTCATTGACCTAATCGTACTATATTGTTATTATTATTATTATTATTATTATTATTATTATTATTACTTTAGTTTTAAATTGAAAAAAAATGAAGGCTGAATGATAAAATCTTGTCTTTTCTCTTTTTATGTTTACTTGCATTTGTTATTGGCAAGGACAAATGGATAACTTTTGTTGATTCCGTAATAATTCTGCTTTGAATGACTAGAACCAACTCTTTTATGCAGTTTGTATATTTTTTACTGCTTTCATCTTCATATTGAGAGTGCTGAAGAATGAGAAAATAGATATCTTTATCTTGGAGGGAAAAAATGTTTTTTCAGGGTATGGTAGTCCCTGCTTTATTATATGGATGTGAGGCATGGGCTGTAGATAAGGCTATGTGAAGGAGGGTAAATGTGTTGGACATCGAATGTTTGAGGACAGTGTGTAGTGTGAGGTGGTTTGATCAAGTAAGTAATGAAAGGGTAAGAGAGATGTGTGGTATTGATAAGAGATTGGTTGAGAGAACTGAAGAGGGTGTGCTCATATGGTTTAGACAAAGTTTGGGGAAAGGTTGACAAAAAAGATGTATATGTCAGAAGAGGAGGGAACAAAGTGAATTGGAGACCAAATTGGAGATGGAAGGATGGAGTAAAGATGGTTTTGAGTAATTGGGGCCTGAACATGCAGGAGAGTGAAAGGCATGCACAGGATTGAGTGAATTTGAAGGATGTGGTGTACAAGGGTTGATGTGCTGTCAAAACTGAACAAGGGCTCACAAGGTAAACCATGGAAAGGATGAAGCCTTTTCTTCGTTTGTTCCTAGAGCTACCTCGCTAATGCGGGAAATGGTGATCAAGTATGGAAAATAAAAAGGTGTTTAGCAGATTGTGGGCTGGTGAAGATATATGGTATTAGAATTTACAAGAAGTGGTTGATCCTTTTCCCTGCTGATGCTATTAAGAAATTCCCAAGATTGAGAAAAGTATGCTTCCTAATTTTTAACAAGTTTTATAGGAGAGTAGGCTTAGTAATTGATAAGCTAGTTAAGGAGAAAACTTTAAATCATTCTAAGACAGGGTTTGTAGAATGGTTTTCTTCAAAGTGCTTTTAGAATTTTGTAAAGGTAAAAGGTGTAATTTCAAAGCAGTTTATTTTTAAGGATATCCTGTTTGGTGCTCTTAAATCAAAGCATGCTTCAAAGTAGCTTAATGTGAATTGTGGGTTGGCTGTGGGAGTTCCTGGAATTTTGAAAGTTTAATGAATATCTTTTTTGAGTGGAAAATTCATACAATGATCTGTCTAATATTTTTTAAGGCCTGTATTATTATGTAGAAATTGCAAACAAGATGTGCCAGAACTCGCTAAGGGACAGATTTGTTTAAGTACACTTACCCTAGTATTAGAAAAGAACAGCATGATGAGTCTAGACTTTTCATTGTAAACAAGTATACAAAGTATTGAAATTTCATAATGATTTTAATGGAAAGTGTTTGCTTAACACTTCAGAGAGATTTGTGGATCTTAAGCTTAGTACTGGTATATGTGATTCATCCTGGGATGAGGAAGTTTGTGGTGAAGGAATTTAGTGATTCAATCTGTGTCTTTTGGTTGAAGCATAGTGCCTCAGTATAATTAGATTGTTTTACTGAGTGATAAAGGTTGATAAGAGGAAGGCACCTCCTCCTTTCTGTACTAGGGATTTGATAGGACAGAGTGGGTTGAGAATTTTTTTTTTTTTTTGTTGTGTAAGAACAACCAGAAGCAGGCCCATTAGATATTATGGTGGTAAAAAAGGTTGAAAACCTGGTTGATAAGTTCTGTTTGCGGGTAAAACAGTGTTTTGATCCCTTGTGAGTGAGTCCTCTCTCTGATGCTCATAGGGTTCTGCCTGTGTTAGAGAAATGGTTTTTCATATTTTATAGCCTACATTTTTGGTCAAAATTGGTGAAATTACTTGTGTTGTTGTTCTAATGCTCAGTTTGGGAAAGAGAAAGGATAGTACTTTGATACATCCATGATTTGCATTTACATCTCTTTTCTAATTTCACTTTTCACTCTCTGTTGTTATGAAATTAAGTTGATGATGAAAGAAATAAGATTGCTGATTTCATTGATCCTTAGCTTCAAAAGAATAATGTCTGTTTCAACATGTCCAAGACTAATTCCAAACACTATCTTTGTGCTCAATTTTGACTATATTTATCAAGATCACTGAAAGTGAATCTTACATCCAGACAGCTTAATGTATCTATGCTCCATACTTGAATTTCAGATCACTAGCTCCTTTGAGGCTTGTTGAATAAAATTAAACTCCATGAGAATACTAATTTCATTTTGCCTCTAGTTGAGGTCAGAGTTAGAGCTGAATCAGGTGTCTAAATGGTTCATTTTACACAAGTCCCAAACCATAGTTATTGATCACAAGTTTTGCTAAATCTTAATGGAAGTTTTTTCATTAGTCATGATTGGATTACTCTTTGGCTAATTGCTTAAATTCAGTTTTGATCATATGACCATACCTTTGGGTATATGCATGTCAAGAACTACCTAAATTTCCAGTCACTAGTTGTACTCATATCGTAGTTAAGTTGATTTAGCATAGGTTACTTGTCTTTCATCTTTAGCTGAAGTTTGAAGGTTGGCTTGAAGGAAGCAACTGTATGTTTGAGTAATTAGAGACCTGAAACTTTAACTTCCAGATACTATAAGTGGCCTAAATGATGGTAGATTTTGATCAGCTTGAGTGGAAGCATGCACTTCATTGATCATCCACTCAAAATTAAAGATGGAACCATGAATCACACTTTCACATATCTTTCCTTTTATACATTTCAAACTTTAGTTTGTAGTCAGTAGCTTTGATGAGTTAAGTTGTATTTTGTTCAAAATTGGTGAGATTACGAGATTACGTGATATTACCCATCCGTATGTCTGTGTAAGTGCTTTGCATTTTAGATACTGATCACTCTCTTTAACTTATTAAGTTGGATGTTATTGCTTGAACTAATAAGATTACTCATTTCACCAATTTCCTGTAAAAGTGAAGCCAAATTGCATACATATACTCTATATACTTATGTCTGTAAATACATCCCAGACTCATTACTATTCATTATGCTTTTATTCAAGTAGCTGAAATTACTTTATTATTTATGTAAGATGTCACCCATAAAAACCTCAAACCTAGGAGTGCAGCAGTGTTGCATAATTGTTTGTAGTGGTATAGTTTTTGTTATTTATTTATTTTGCTCAGAGAATTAGTTAAAACCCAATTACACTTTACCTTTGGTGGATTCTTATTTACACAGTGTATATTCAGCTGATTCTGATAAGTAGATGCTTTGTGGATTTTGACTTTTTGGTGCATAAGGGATTCCGCTTGCTCAAAAATTTAACTTGATGAACATTTATCTTACATTTATATTTTCTTGGTTTTTTGGTTGACTGCACTACCTGCGGTCTCTCCCATGCCCATCTGGTTACCCACATATTATGTACGTACTTACATTATTTCACCATAATAGCTTCATGTCTTAGAGGTAGCATAAAGTAATATACTTTTCTGAAGGCAAATGTCTTCAGAATTTTTTAGTCTCTTCATTCCTATATTATCTAGAGATGCACCATGATCTGATCTGGGAAATTATTTGCAGGATATCAATTCAGAGTGAAAAAGTTTGCTAACCCTGGCCATGGCTGAACTATGAAAGTTTTGTTAATTAATCAGAATATGATATGATGTCTTTCAATGAATGAGATTGATCAGTTACTTTCTTCAACTAAAACTTACTGCAGCCTTGCTCATTTGTATGCCACACCCTTATGGGATTCAACAGTTTTACAGGACGGACATACTTATGTTTGTCATCAACAGATGAATGTTGAAAGATAACAGATCAGGCCAGGGGTTAATGGCAGTGCCATTTTACAAAGACTTTGGGGACAAAAATGAATGCTTAGGCTACAGAAGTATAAGATTGTCAGTCTACCAGTTGAATTGTTTGAGATAATGATAATTGAGAGGGTGGTGTCACACAGACACACACACACACTTTCAGACTGGGAAGGAATAGTGTGGCTTTAGGAGTGATAAGATGTGTTAACAAGGTTCTTGCTCTGAGGTTTTTGTTAAAGAACTACTCACAAAAGGAGAGGTATTTTTATGAAGCATTTATGGATGTGGAGAAACCATTTGATTGGGTTGACAGAGATGCATTATGGAAGATGTTTTGAGTATATATTGTAGGAGGAAAGTTGATATAAGCAGTGAGGATTTTTTTATCAAAAGAATAAGGCATGTGCAGTTTCAGGTGGGTGTATGTATGGTGGAGTAGACTTTAAGGTTGGAAGGCTGGGGGCAGTTAAGTGCTTTTTGAGATTTCTCTGTCAGGATGTTTTGTTAATTTTTGTTTGTTTGGGGGAAGGAGGATTCATTGATTGTCCTTGAGTTGGTGGTTGGTTATAAAGTGGTTTTGATGGGGTCTTGCATTGTTGCAAAGAATTTGGTGCTAATCACGTTTAGGTGGGATTGTATTTAAAGTATTTTTTCCTTTGTTGTGCAGATGTTAAAAGTTTTGGTTGCATACATACGTATTTTTTTGTTGTGCAGATGTTAAAAGTTTTGGTTGCACACATACGTATACACATACATTATTTATCACATTCTTGGATCCTGCAGCAATTGGGAAGCCAGCCACATCTGTTGGGCAGGACCACATGTCATTAAGAATGTCAGGATCTGTTACATTGTAAGTGAAAAGTCACCTCTGGCAGGGCTGTGTCATCGGGAGTGCTCTCCATCTATCTATCTATATCTCTAATGACAGTTTCCTCAGGGAATTCCCATCAAGGATGTGGCAATGGCCAAAGAATCTCTACTTATCCTTTTTTCTTACATTTCTCTCCCTTCAATACCCTTCCACTCTCTTGGGAGTAGTCTTGTCAAAGAACGTCTGACTCCAAAGGATTCCACATATCCCTGTTACTGGAATTGGTGCAGCGTTGTGCTGCAGGAGCCTCTGGAGAGACGCCCTGGGTAACACCAGGAGTTTTTCTCAAAAAGAAGGTCTTGATTTACTTATAGATTAATTGAAAAAGCAGGTCAAAAAATTTGGTGATGTAAGTTTGTGTCTGTGAGTGTAGAACTGTTCAGGAGTAACTGTTTAATGTCTTTATTTTGGAAATTGCATTGTAGAACTGAGTGGTCATTTGGTATGTTGAAATAGTGTTTCTATTGTTAAAGAGATGGGTGTTGTCTGGAGCCCAAATGAGAAAGGCTAACTTGTACATTCATTGGTATTGTAGCTTCACATGGACGTATGTCTGGTATGGTAGAATTTGAAACTAGGTGGAAAGGTTTTTTTTTTTAGTGCTTAGTGCAGCAAGTATGTGTTACTTTTGGGTGTGTGGGGGGGAAGTAAGTATTAGTTAGGTTAGGATACTGAGGGATTCTTTCTCTTTTCCAAATTTGGCAACATAAGTGTTTTGAGGGATGTTAGTTTCTTAATGGCTTTTATGATGTTTTTGGGATAAGAGGTGAATGTCATATGGTGTGTTGTATGTGATATCTAGTATGGTTTGAGCTTTGATAAGTGGGATTGGTTGGCCATTCAGGATGAACTGAGGGTGTAGGTCTGTTATGGATTAAGAGGATAACATTTTATACACTTACATACCTCTGTACATTTATACATAAATACATATTTTCATACATATTGGTAAACACGTACAGACTTTCATATAGTTTCAGCAGCCTAACGTAAGCATGTTGATCATGCAGTTTTTCCCAAAATGAGGTTGAGTGTTATGGGGATGTTAACCCTTCAGCAACTTATGTATGAAATAGAAATTCTCTGAATTACTTTTATAATTTTGTTGAAATGATAGCAGTCCACAGTAGACATGGTTCGAATCTTCAGCCAGTTTAGGTAAAACTAGAGAAAAGAAATTAACTTGAAAAGTAGCATTTTGCAATTCATGCATTTATGACATAAGCTCTAGATAAAATCTTTTGTTCTAAGCTCTAGACATAATCTTTTGTTCTTTAATGCTGATAAAGTGGCAGTTTTTATTTACTGCTTCTAACATGTTATAAGCCTTACTTTTGATTTTTGGCATAATTTTTTAAAATTGTGCTTCATAGGCCACTACTCTTGTAGGGCATTTGCATGTGTCACAGCCTCAAGATCTGGACCTGTGGCATGCAGCTGGCTGTTTCATTCCATAGTTTCTGTTTGGTGTCTAACTAGGAAAAGAGTGGCTGTTATGACACCTTTATCTTTCCTTGCATTGCAAAGCTGTGGAATTCTCCTCACCATGGTGCTTATCCTTCTTCTTATTAATCCTTTAAATTTCAAGAGTCATTGAAAAAGGATAAGCAATTTCTGTCGTAGTAGAGATTAAAATGATGATTATGATTAAAAGAGTACAAAATCAGACAGAAACAAAAGTTTTGGGGATTCAGAGGTGCAGAAGTTTTGAGAAAATGAGGTTGAAAGTTTTTCACTGTGCTCAGACCACATATCTTTTACTTAAAGATTACCAAGTATTTACCTCACACAATAACTCGAGCTATGATGGTTCTTCCTCTTCTCAGAAGCCCAGGGGTATAGGAAAAGTTGACATTGATAAAGTGCGCCTAAAAAGATATTTACAAGCCTTGTAAAGATATGGAGTTTGGGTAGTGAGTGTGGTACATGTGTAAAAAAGAATTGAGGGCAGATATAAACTGAAATTATATAGATATATTTTGAGTATTGTAGGGCTACATATAAACTTATGAAATATTAGAGGAAGGATAGAATTACTTTCATACTTTTATTTTGTCATACTTGATCGCTGTTTCCCATGTTAGCGAGGCAGCGTCAGGAACAGATGAAGAATGCTGCATCCACTCAGATTCATTCTCCAGCTATCATGTGCAATGCACGAAACCACAGCTCCCCATCCGCAACCAGGCCCCACAGAACTTTCCATATTTTACCTAGGATGCTTCACATGCTCTAGTTCAGTCCATTGGCAGCATGTTAATCCTAGTGTACCACATCGCTCCAGTTCACTCTATTCTTTGCACTTGTTTCAGCAAACAGTATATTACCTTATATTCTCACTGTGGTCAATTTTTGGCCATCTTGTGAGAAAATTCTGTTAAAAACCCAGCAGCAATTCTCTAATCATTTGGCCTGGAATTTTCTGTTTGAGTAAGAAATGTGAAGATTTGTAACAAGAATGATGTTTGTCTTAGGTTGCAATTAGGTTTGCAAAGGCATATAAGTAGAACAGTAAAAATATTTTCAAGAGAATATGGTATTTGGCATACTTCTGAATCAGGCTTCAGTGTCACCATGGCCAAGGGAAGAGACTTGCGTTATCATTTCTATTTCCCATTTACTAGCACTTCTCATCATGATGTACTAATAAAACTTTTGCCTTAGCCTCCCAGCAGAAGGTGAGAATCATTTAAAGATAATATTATGAGAAGCACTTGTAGTATAGCATTTATTGTAATTCCTTTCAAACTATCATAATCAGTCTTTTATTGGCAAGTCAAAAGTTTTAATTTTCCAATTCATGTACCACTTTGTCAACCTTCCCAGTTAAGAACAAGAGCACTGACATGGTGCATACCCTCGCCCCCAACACACGTGTGTGGGTACGTGTGTGCATTCTTAATGTGCATGTGCTTTTCCAAGAATGCCTAAAAAACTTTGCAGATATGAAAACCATTATTTCACTCATAACATATGTGAAGATGTGCTTCATGCACGTGCACGCTTGTTCCTCTGTGGGACACTCGTACATACACAGGATCTATAAAGGGCTATCAGACTGATTACAGTACCCCCTCTTGAGGGATCTGGATAGAATAAAACCCAGCTTTGGAGATTGAAGCATGCAATCTATCTGTCTTTAATGCATAGCAGCAAATGTATTGGACTGGCATAACTTATAATTCATTATGTCACTCAGTGTGATACATTTCCATTATTTCGTCTGTAGATACATGAAGATATCAGTGTGTGGGTGCAGTGTGTATTCTTTGGCTGATTCTGAATGTGAAAGAAAAGGCATGTTGCTTTTGCTAGATACTTCCAGCATTCTGCTCTTGAATGGTTATATTAAGTCTTGACATTGGAGTGTTACAGGTCATTGTGTGTATTGATGTCAGTCAGACATCTGGCTTCAGGATTTCATTTAAGAATATTTATGAGATCATTCTCAGTATAGAAACAGTATGTGCAATGTAAGTGTTTAGTAGTATGCAGGCTTTAGGATGTGCCAGATGTCTGATTGCTTTCATTTATATGTCCTCTGTTCCAAAGCAAACAAAGGGTAATGGTCAATTGCTTGTGTGCTAATCCTTTTCATAACAGTTACAAATCAGGCATTAAATTAATAAGGATAAATACTTGCACATGTGATCAGTTTATTTTTATTGTCATGTTACCTTTTCAGGGTACTGATCGAATGAAATTTCTTAGAATTATGACAGTCTTTGTAGTATTGACATGCTAAGTATGTGGTTGTAATGCCAAAATGACTTCAAGTGGCATTACACCAAGTGACACATTGTTAACTCCAAATTGACTAAATTGATCATTTAGCATACAGTAATTATACCCATATTTTTAAATTGGGATCATCATATAGTCCACATTTCCATTTCAGGTTAAAGCGGGTGCAGAAAACATGATACAAATGTACAGTTCGGGACCAATGCGGGACAAAAAGCTTCTTGCAGAAGCACAACAAATGTTGGCGGATTCGAAAGCAAAAATTGAATATATTAAAATGAGAAGAATGAAAGCTAAACAAAGCCAAACGGAAAATGATCTAGATGCTGAAGGTAAACCTAAAGGTAAGAAAAAGATGATTTTCAAACAATCCATTAAGCAAAAACTGTCAAGGAAGTTGTTTAGAAATTTAGAATGATTGAATAAAAGTTATTGGATGGTTCCATACAAGCCAGTATATTTTGTATTGTCAAAACCTGGCAGAAAAATGACTAAGGTATAGGCATTGCATTGGATAGTGTTGCACAGTCATTAGACCTAGACCATGTATATGGGTTGTGGGATGGGTGCTTAAGATTGGTTATGCTTGTTGTGAGGTCTACCACATCTGTATCTAATACAGTACTGTGTATATTTATTACTATTTATCTTTTTACCATCTCCTTGATTTCCAGTTAACTCAGTCCCCAGCACCATAGTTACCCCAGCTTGATAGGCTAGCCTCGTTCTTTGCTTGTATTATCTTCATTTCCAAATACAGGCACAAGGTAGCAGCTTCATGTATATGACTGGCAAAGCAATATTCAGAATTCTTTTTCAGGTGATACATCTTGTACTGCTTCTCATTCGTGTGTAAAAGGTGGAAAGGAAATTCAAAACTAATGAATAAAACTGTAAGATGAATGTTGATCAGCTAATGCATGAATATCAAAGCGGTTCAAGAGTTAAAGGAGAACCCTTTTTTAAAGATGTTTTTTTCTGTTGATGTGGTTAGATTGCAAAGATTTAAATGATTACTACTTTTCAGTGTGTACAGTATTCATAAGAATTTTTGTAAGATTTTATGCCATCATTTAAGAAGGAATGAATTCTGTTTCTCATGGATTTGGATTTTCATGTCACTTGATATGAGTGTAGTTTTACTGAAATTCAAACTCAATGGTAATTTTGTAAAGAACAAGTGTAATCAGCTGCTGAATAGAAGTTTGTGCTGGGTACTTTGAAAGTTGGAAATTTCATATGTATTGGAGAAAAGCCACATTTTGTTATTGGTTTGAACTGGGAAAAGTACTTTGGTAAATTTTAGACGAGTTTAGTTATCTTTATATGTCTTTGATAAAGGTTGATTTTAGATGAGTATAGTTGTCTTTATATATCTTTGATGAACATAGCTTTATCTTCAAGGAAAGATGCTGGCTGGCTGGGTGTTGAAAAGAAAAAGGGTAGAATCCATTGTTTAGATATCTCATTCTACGGTTCTTTTATTTTCATTCAGGCTTACTGAAGCAATGTACGTTTGTGTGCATGAACTCTAAAAGTTCTTAATTTCCTGGATATTTTTGTTTGGTAGAATCAGATGTTAAGAGAAGTTTTTCATCAATTTATGGAGGAAGATTTTATGAAGTTCTTCTCAGTATTCAGCCCTTGATTGCTGAAGATTTTTCTTAAGGCAGATACGTTTTCAGAGGGATGGGCAGTGTGGCTTCTTTCTCATTATATTTAGGGCTAATGACAGTATGTTAACTTTGTATAATTTTTATTTTGGAGTGTTCATGGGTTACATACATCATATATGGTCTTATAATTATCTTCAACATCTTAAGAGATTTTAGATTTTTTTGATCGAGGGATGTAGCTTGATGTTGACAGCCTTATTGCCCCAAGTGTGGAAACCACTACATTCATTTCTAACGGTTACAGCTCAAATTTATATGTAAATTTTCTTAAAATGTTTTTGTTTGTACTGGAAGGTGTCTCTTATGGGATATTGTGTGAATCTGTAGCAACAGCACATTCCTATGAGAATGAACTAGAAGCTTAGCTTGACTGCATTAGTAGATCATTCATTACGCACACTGGTGCCTTTGAAATCACATGACTGTGGTCTGGGGTAATTTGCTGTATAACAGTATGGTACAATTTTTATTCCAGTTGAAGGAAAAAATCATAGATTTAAGGTAGATGTTATAATGCAAGTTCTCACCAAGAATTAGTAGGTTTTTCTTGGAGGAGAGGCTGTATTGCTATCAAGCATCATCAACACTCAATAATTATCATCATAGAATTTATATAAGGGCATTAGAATTATGTGTTTGTTATTGCGCTCCATCTTTTTTGCCATTGAAGAGACATGATTGTGGTTTTAGGCCTCTGTGGGATTATATAACTTAATCAGTGACTAAGTTTTTAGTCATTATTATATTTGGTACTGGAAGTATAAAAAAATGTATTGAAATTATTCGAAATTCAGTTGGACATTTCTCTGAACATTTTACTTGATATTGTTAGATGTCTCATGGAATGAAGTTCATGCAGCCACATAGCAACAACAATCACTGAAAGAATGCTTATAGAACTTTAGCTGCTTGTGGTGAATTGACATGCACACTATATTGACTTTGAAAACACATGACAAATTTTAAGGCCTTAGGGTGTTAGTTTCCTACAGGTATTATTGTTTAGTGTGGAAGATAATGTACATTCAAGTAGGTGTTTCTTTTATAAGTAAAGTTTCCTTGGAACAGAGACAACGCACAGCTGTTGCATAGATTAAGGAGTTCCATTTTACTGTCATTTGAAATAAGAATGTATTGAAAAAATGATGATTGTCCCAAGGAGTAAATACAAGGGGCAAGAAGTCAGGATGTTATGGAAGATAGATGAAGATTGAAGTAAAAGGAAACACCTAGGAGAGCAACATTCGAGGCATATTGAGAAAATGTGGCACATTACCAAGTGGTGCTTCAATCTTTTTTAAGTTCAGAGAAGAAAACCGTTCTTTGGAAAACTGTAATACTTCCATGGATGACTGAGGCTAATTCATATGATTCATCAGCTCTTCATATGGAAATTTTAGTATTTTTTCATGGCACATTGAGAACATGTGGCACATTACCAGGTGGTGCTTCAATCTTTTTTTAACTTCAGAGAAGAAAACCGTTCATAGGAAAACTGTAATATTTCCTTGGATGACTGAGGCTAATTCATATGTTTCATTAGCTGTTCATGTGGAAGTTGTAGTATTTTTTCATGGATATAGTCATATAGATAACTGAATGTAAGCTTAGATATCCTTCTTCTTATAACTTTGTAGGTGAAGCTGCCAACATGTACAACTTAGAAACTCCTGTGGATGTTCGAATTGAAGAATTAATCCACCGGCTACATGTAGAGTGTAGATGTATGGAGGGAGCCAAGAATGCAGTCAGGATGCTCCAAGCTAATAAAGTTGCAGCTGATAAGAAGTACCTACAAGAAGTGAGTGTTCAAAACTAGGGTTTCCCATTCATTGGATTTTGATTTTTTGGACATTAAATGCTTAGAATGAAAGTATGTTGCCTTCTGAATTGTAATGAAATTGTCCAGAAGTGTCAGAGTCCATTGAAATTTGTTAAACTGAAGTGTTAAGAGGAGTAAGTTTCATAGAGGAGATAATATAAACTTACAGATAGTCTTAAAAATGTGTTCTTATGCATAGTAATGAGTACAGATATTAACCATAAATGCTGCATCATCATATTTACTTTGTCTATGTCTTCTATTTTTTTACTGGCATCTGTATGACATCTGTGATGAAGACAGATGGCAAAGTTTAAAATATGTGCTGAAGAGTTGTTTAATATGTTTAGTTAGATTATGAAGCACTGGTCAGCTTCATGGATTAGGAAAAAATAGAGAGTAAATATGAGTAGAATGAGGAAAATTTGAACATGGTTGCAGAATATGAATTTTTTTTTTCATTGTTTGTGTGTAGCATTTGAAGAATAATGTGGATTTCAAGAATGCGTGGCAGACCGCCAAGTGGTAATACAGTTTTAATACTGCCAACTTGGGTGTGGTCTCTTCCACATGATAACATATTCATATGCATGAAGTCAAAGAACAGAACTTGAATTAGGAGGAAGCCAGGCACCCCCCCATCCCTTTTATTTTTCTTTCTGAAAGTACCTCCCTAGGCAGCTGAATTGAACTGATTTACCATATGGATTATAGATAAATTTTTGTAGATGGTACATTAATGTTCGATACTTAAGACAGTTTAGAAGCCACATTTTGGCATTAAAGTTGAAATAGGAAAAATGAATGAAATGCGACATTTAATGCTATATTTTTGATGAAACACCCCATACACACTGAAAGTAGTACTTGTTTCAAAGGAAGTCCTTTGGATCACTTTTGGCCTGCTTTCACTTAAAGGTTTCACAGTTGTTAGGGTCCTATGGGTTTTGTTTTTATATGAAGCCCTTGTAGGCACTGGTGTTGACAACATGAGAGTAGGTTTGTGGTGTTGATGCTACTGCTTGTTCGATTCTTACACTACATCACTAAGTTTGGAGAGACAGAGAGACATAAGTAAGACTAATCTGTATATAATATAGTTAATGTACAGTCTCTTCTCTATGCCTGTCTCTTTATCTGTCTATATCTCTGGCACCTTTTCGAATTGGAACTCCCCGAAAGGGGTGGCCAAGGCAACAGAGTCTCTCTTCTTGCACATTATTGTAAATGCAATAAAACGTGCTTGTATTCCTGAATATTTGCTCTAGATATTGAGAGTGATAACCATGATAATGAAGAAGTGATGGAGCATGTTAGTGGAAGTTAACACAGGTTATATCTGTCACTGAGCTATGCAGATCGAATTAGATTTTAAAGTGATCTGAAATTTAGTTTCACATTTGTTTGCTTAGTGATCTGATCTTGAAATTTTAGAAACTCTCTCCTCCTATGTTTAATTGGCATTGTTTATGGTTCTGTCTGTTTGTTTATTTTCTGATATATGATGCAATGATGCCCTCCATGGAATGCCATACTGTATCAGCAGGTGAGTTCCTGTCATATTCAGAAACATTGCCAATTATACTTCAGTTTTGTATATTAACTCTATAAAAGATACATGTTAGACTGCCTTCTAGTGTATTTTACTGCTGTTCAGAGTGAATGAATGTGAATGTTAAAACACTGCTCTTGATTTTTTATTGAATGCTTAATTATGATTTTACAAAAATGAAAATGTTGAATTTCGTCTTTTTTTTCTCGCAGGGAGTTATACATTTGACGTAAAGTTCTCCAGATGTAAGACATGTTTATTTAGAAATGTTGTGGTTGAAGTTTTAGTTTTGATAAGTACATCAGATATATTAATTGTGAAAAATTACTGTTTATTAAGCATTGATAAATCAAGGTGACATTAGAACTTTCAATCTGAATTTTGAGAAATACTGTGTAACAAAGGTAAGTTGATCTTGAAACATGTTGCTGTGAACCCTCTGATGAGTAGTTCTCAGTTTTGGTATTTGCTTAGTTTAGTTGGAAAGCCTCCTTAGGCTTTTAACATTTAAAGACTTTTACGGTTGGCTTATAACTTTGCCACTATTCTATATATCCCTGATGCTTGTTCCCTCGGGGAACTCCTTCAAGGGGGTGACCATGGCTGAAGGGTCTTCATAGCTAGTAAATTCCAGGTCACCACTCCTTAAGGGATTGAGGACAATGCCTTCAAAGGTGGAAAAGATAGCTGAGTTTTTTTTTTTATATATATAATTGTTGGAGTATTGTTGATCTTTACGTCTGATGTACTACACCTTTGTGTAGTTGATGCTTGGCTGTGTGTTGAAAGGATTTATGGTTTCAGCTCGGGGGAAATAACAGAAGAGTAGTGGGAATGCTTTGCTGAATGAATCTTTTTTTTCCATTTGTAAATAGAAGTGGCAGCCTAATTGGGAATATGTATATTCATTCTTTTAAATTTGTACACTGATCTGTTTCTTATACCTGTTTGCTGTTTCCTACCATAGTGAGGGAGCATCAGGAACAGGTGATCCATCTTTCAAGGTAAAACTCTCTTAATTCCTTCTCCTGTTTATACTTTTGGAAAGTAGTAATATAGGAGGGGAGCAATACAGGGAGAGTAAGTCATGTAAGTAAGAAGAGGTGAGATAATGGTAATAATTGATAATAATAATGATAATGATAATAATTTTGATAATAATGATTATTATTATTATTATTTATATTATTATTATTATTATTATTATTATTATTATTATTATTATTATTATTATTATTTTGCTTTGTCGCTGTCTCCCGCGTTAGCGAGGTAGCGCAAGGAAACAGACGAAAGAATGGCCCAACCCACCCACATACGTTTTATTGATTTAGTAAAGTCAGCTGATTAGAACGATGCATGTGTGTATAACGGCACCAGTAATGGCAGTCAGGAAATAAGATTTTTATCGAAGTATTTCGCACGAGTTCGCTGAAGATGACCCATGAAAGAAGGATCTTATTACCCTACGTCTGTAGCTCTGGAGAGACCGGAGCATCGCATGACACATCCTTGACTCATATCAGTGTTATCTCAGCGGGTTACTGTGTGCGGCCTGATGTAATGCTGGATTCCTGGAAGTCTAATGCTCCAGAGAAAACCGATGTGCGTCAGTATGCTGATAAATGACTGACTAGCTCTAGATGTTGGTCTCCACGGCCTCCCGCTTCGTTTGGCTTAGCCTCTTGAAGCGGCGGCGTTGGCTTGAAATGGTCGGCTGAGTAAAGTGTTGGATTTCACGTATATTTGTTTGAGCATATTTTTTTTTTTTGGTGGTATGTCATGTCGGTCGTGTCCTCGAGGCTTTGGTTGTTGCATTATCTTAACGTTTTGCCTCGGTCAACGTTCATATTTTTTTTCCTTCGTTGTCGTTGTATACTGAACCGTGGTGTTAGCATGTTCTTTCTCAGTTCTTGAGAGGGACGATCTTTTAAGATGATTATTTTTTTGTTTTTCAAAGTCACGGCCATCGCTGACACCATCATCAACCATGTTTTAGCATTATATGTTATCCTTTTCCTCTACTCTCATCAACACTATATCCTTGTCACCATCAGTATCATCACGGGCACTATATCATGGTCACCATCACAGGCACTACCTTATTGTCACCATCATCACGGACACTGTATCATAGTGACCGTCACAGACACGACATAATGGTATGGTCACCATCACGAACACTGCACAGTGGCAAACATCACATACGCCACACGAGGATCACCATCATCACGGACGCTGTGCCACAATCACCATCACATACGCCAACGAGGATCACCATCATCACGGACGCTGTGCCACAATCACCATCACATATGCCACACGAGGATCACCATTATCACGGACGCTCAAACATGGTCACCGTCATTACACGGACATATCCGCCCCCCTCACTTGGCCAGGTCGACAGTGACCTATGGCATTAGCCTCTGTTACCAGGCGCTTAGGGTTGGGGGGGGGGGGGGTGGCGGAAAGGTCAGGTGTGTGTGTATGTGTGTGTGTGTGTGTTGTAGGTCAAAGAATGACGCATCTTCACTTCTGAAGGTAGCGCCTTCGTTCGTTCGAGGAGGCACTGGGTGTCGCTTCTTTCTTCTTTTTTTTAACCTTTTGGCTGACCTTTGGTGCGTATCTACCACTGTTGTAGGAGGGCCCCAGGGTGCTTTTGTTTTGAATATTTCGTGCATTTAAAATGTCGAAACTTTCATAGTGTTTTGTTATGGATGGGTAAAAAAAAAGGGCATAATATGTGTGAATTTGTGTGGATGCACGGGCTAGACTCGGTGGACAGTACAATACAGACTATAAATCAAAAATAGTTTCAGTTTGCGTTCATGCAATATCTTTAATATATTTTTGTAGTTTACCTCTTTGAAATACATGGCAGCGCGCGTCTTGTTAACCATGCTTGACACAGTAGCGATAAGTCAAAGTCTTTTAAAAGTGTTTGTGGCTTCGTGTCAACGAGCGTCGCCGTTGTAACAGCCGCGGCTGGCAGTTGTGGACGGTGTGAGGGAAGACATTGAGCAACGCCCGATTGGGTGCGGCTTCCTGGGGCCTTGGACGGCTCTTAGACTTATAGTCATTTTTTTTTCTTTGACCTTTCCAAAATGGTGGTTATGCCGAAAAAGATTCATCTGGACTTTGTAATTTTTCTTTTTTTTTTGTTGTATTTCCCATATAAATCTTTCTTAAAGTTTAGTCTAGGTTAGGTTAGCTAATGGGACATTATATTAAGTTAGCTTGGTATTAAGATAGGTTGCGATAGATTAGGTTAGGTTAGCTAAGGTTACATTATATTAAGTTAGCTTAGTATGGAGTTAAGACAGGTCGCGGTAAATTTAAACTCCATTACATTAGGTTAGTATTGTAGTTATGCTAATTTGCGTTAGCTTATGTTATCTAAGGTTACATTATATTTGCGTTGAATTTGGTTTGGTTAGAGATTACGTTACATGACATTAGAGTACGTTATGGCTGTGTTCTGGTGTGTTCTCCATCACTAGCCGTGCTGTGGTGATGTTCAACCTTGTTCAGTCGCGCGCGGTTCTGCGATTGTTATTCGCGTGTCGTGTTCAGCCTCGCTGCACTCCTGATAGCCGGTGTGTTCCGCTGAACATCTTTACATAGCTCTCTCTCTCTCTCTCTCTCTCTCTCTCTCTCTCTCTCTCTCTCTCTCTCTCTCTCTCTCTCTCAAACTC
>JAUTXX010516696.1:0-11640 GCA_032273605.1 Panulirus laevicauda | reverse complement strand
TAACAGGCTTCCGTGGTGTAGAGGTTCGAGTGACTGACCGTGGCAAGTCCGCATGGGTTCGAGTCTTGGGCGCTGCTCTTGACCCACAGGCAATCCCAGCTGTGTATCATTCTTTCGTGTTTGGTCGATTAATTGGTGATGTGGTTTAGTAAAGATCCACTGTACAGTTGGATTAAGTCCCCACCATAAGAATACATCATGGAACCACTTGGTTACCACATCCGTGATGTACAAAATGAAAAGTGACTCCAGTAACAATTAAGATAAAGTGTCATAATAACATATATTTGTGGGTGATTAACTGCAGTAACAATTAAGTGTAATAATAACAGACATAGTTGTGGGTGATTAGAGTCAACAACATCCGGCAGAGTTTCATCTCTGGCCTCCTAATAACAAGTTGTGTTGTGATTTAACACTTTATCATCATCATTATCTCACAAGCTTCCTTTTATCACTCAGGTTTGACCTAAATAACACTTGATCACTCCATCTGTAATACGTGGAGGTGTTTGTTATGTTATTATACTAATTTCCTGTTGGAGACTCGATAAGAATTCCTCCATGAACTGTCATGGGAAGTGTATTTTTTCCGGGTCGTGCTGTCGGTCTCGTTTTTCGGGTCAAGTAACAGTAGTGGCCGGGTAACATGTTTTTTCGTGACATTACCTAGTTCTCGGCTGCAAGTCAGAGAGCGTAATAACATTCATTGGACGGTGTGTCATACGAAGCTCGGCTTCTGCCGTGTCTGACCTACGCCGTACGCGGGAAAACCACAAGATAAACGATCGCAAGTCGCATAGTTATCCGGGTCGCGTAGTGGCACAGTCGGCTGTTGTACAAGATCAATGTTCCCAGTCATCGGTCATCTAGTCTATTGTGAGAATGATGCCTTAATCAGTGTATTCTACCTTTTTTGTTTGTGAACCCCCAAATATATTTTCTTTTTAATTCTAAAGTGTATTGCTGGTATGGAAACCCAGATAATATAGGTTGTAGAGCACAAAATACAAGTTGTGAGGCGAGAGATTATGATATGAAGAGTGTCACTGGGAATGTGAATATTAAATGAAACAGTTCCTCCGTCTTTTGTAAATCCATCAATCCCTTCACCCTTTTTCCCCCCACCTTTTTTCCACTCACTGTAAAGCTGAACTTGTCACAAATGGCATTACGAACGGGTCAAAACAAGTAAAATCTATTGACGTAAAAGTGAAGACAATGAGCAGCGCATCGAGAACATTTTGTGATGAGAAATGAACACATAAGAGCTATATCATCCGGATTCTTTCTCTAACCTTACGTACAGGTTCACAGTACCGTCCTTGACAAATCATTAATCGTACTACAATTAATCACATTTACCGTATTCGGATACATTGTCTTTACTGATTAATTAACTGATCAATGAGTTAGAGACTTGCCTTTGTTTTCGTCAGGGTCTTGCCAGCAGGCCTAGAGCTGGGCCCGTCAGTCCTTACTGTGTGAGAGGTGAGGAAGAGGCCCGGTAGAGTGAGAGGCCCAGTAGTGTGAGAGGTGAGGGAGAGGTCCAGTAGTGTGAGAAGTGAGGGAGAGGTCCAGTAGTGTGAGAGGTGAGGGAGAGTGTGGGAGAGGAGTGAGTCAGACAACAGATCCTGGAGAAAGTCACAAGTGCTTCCTCCTCCACTGCCGCCAGAACACGGACGCGTCTCTCATGTGCTGTACTCTCACAGTATCTATAGATAGATATATAGATACAGATAGATAGACAAATATTTAGACGGATACATATACAAATATCTAGACATGCAAGTACTCACGAGACACGAAAAAGTATTCATCTGAACCACAAATAATTTTTCAACTGACGTATTTTTCTATTTGGCTCTTGAAGCACATTCTGAGCGACCAAATTTCGAGTAATTTTCTCTTTGGCTTTTACTACTAGAACCATCCGGGGTTAATCACTCTTCATCAAGGTCCAGCATGATTAGATGGACAAGAGTAAATCAACGACCCTCATTTGCCTTGTGGGAACAACTGGATACCTGTCAACTGTTCTCGTATAATCTCTTTCTTCTTCTTCTTCTTCTTCTCTCTGCTCTTCTTATCCCTTCCACTTTCCAGTATTATCTATCCATGTCTCGTCCTCCACCACCACCTCCCAAACACCTGGTTTTCACCAGAGACACGTGAAGAACATCATCTTTTTCATGCGAATCTTTTCCCATGACGAAGGTTAAGACCAGAACTGACGTGATCTCAAACGCTGCGAAGCGTCGCTCATTGTGGCTCTCTCTCTCTCTCTCTCTCTCTCTCTCTCTCTCTCTCTCTCCGACGGCGATGTGAACCATCGCACTCCAACTACTGTGTTATGTTCAGCGGGTTGAAAGCTGCGGTGTGACCCTTGAGCACGACGGTTCGACCTCTGGGTATTGTGGAATGCCCTTTGACCTTGACCGTTAAGGATCGGCTCAAGGGCCAAGGGCCGTTACCTAAAACGTGACGATCAATCGTGGAGTGACTGGTGTCACCTGACTGTCTCATGTGTTTGAACTGTCCAGTAGTGTGACAACTGTAACATAACAGTCTCGTGTTGTTTGATAATTAAGCACCCACTATCGCGTGACTGTATCCTGTAGTGAAACTTCCCGCTGTAGTGTGACTTTATGTTGTATTGTGACTGTCTTGTAATACGAGTTTCGTAGTGTGGGTGTATAGTGTATTGCGACTGTGTACTACAGTGTGTGTCATGTGATATGAATGTATGCTGTAATGTTTCTTGTAGTATGGCTGTACACTGTAGTGTTTCCTGTAATATGACTATATACTGTAGTGTTTCCTGTAATAGGACTGTATACTATAGTGTTTACTGTAGTATGACTGTATACTGTAGTGTTTACTATAGTATGACTGTATACTGTAGTAGTGTGACCGCTGTAGTGAACGTGACAGCCCCTCTCATAAAGGCTGTAGCGAGCGTGACTACTGTAGTGGGGGGTGTAGTGTAGTGAGCGTGACAACTGTAGTGGAGGCTGTGGCGAGTGTATCAAATCTTGTAGCGGAGGCTGTAGCGAGCGTGACTGGTGTAGTGAGTGAGGCTTCTATTTCAGCGCTGCTGGACACTCTGGCTAAGGCCACGGAGTCGGAGAAGTGCCCGGGCAAGTGTCTCAACGCCCTGGCTGCCCTCATCTGTAACGAGGTGGTGGAGGGTGACCTCTGCCCCACCGGAATGAAGTGCTGCAGGGCCAGGAAACCTACAGGTGAGACCTCCCTTGGCCTCCTGGAGGTGTACCTCGGAGACAACCTCCCCATCCCCCACACCTCAATCTACTCCCACAACAGGAGTACCTTGAGTATATAACATGTGTCTTCTTAACCTTCTTCTTAAGTAGAGTCTGACGAATTGCTGTCTTCTGATCAGAGAGCAGACTTCTTCTCGCCATATTCTCTATATATCCACTCGTGGATGTCTCCCTCAAGGGAGGAGAAGCAGGTGGATCTGTCCCTCGGATCCCACTCTGTATCCACAGGTGGAGACCCACTCCATCAACTTGGACCTGCTTCCATCTCGTCCACATAGCTTCTCCTCCCTTTCTTCTTTGCTCCCCCACTTAAATAATTTGATGCCATTCAGGATTATTTACTATACCACTTTACTTGCAGTGTATTTTTTTTTTTTATAAAAGTTGCACTTTTCCAATGGTGTAAAAAGCATGTTAAACTACACTTTCCCAGTGGTGAAAGCTTCCACTGCGGTACACTTCTGATGCTATGGTCATTTACCTTCCTAGTTAGTGGAACAATTATCATTTTGCAGTTGACCTTTGGCCTGTCTATCGTCGCTGAGGGAACCTGTCTGTCCTCGACTGCCCCTCTTAATTACTCAGTTGAAATAACAGGAATATTTTTTTACGTCAAAATAGATAGCAATTTCCTTTTCCCTCTGTCAAGATGAATATAATCTCTTTTCGAAGACAACTGCTTCTTCTTTTCCTCTGTTAACAACCATTTTTTCTCTGTCCAGATGACTATCATAATTTCTCTTTCCAAATAATCACATTTCTGTTAGTAACAGAATTCCCTCTTTGTTAAGATAACAATCACTTCGTTGTCTGTCAAGATAACACTTCCTTTCTCCCTGTCCAGCTCACTAGCGCCTCTTCCTTCTGACTGTCAGCTTCCAAATGCCTTTTATTTTCTCTGTCAAGAAAACATTTCGATAAACTTATCATGAAAACCTTCACTTGTCTCTGATATCATAAATCTCACAAATTTCTCTCTTGCAAATGTGTTCAAAAAGTTGTTTGTGGTTAACAATTCTGTTAACTTCTTGCAATCTGTTTTCAACTTATCTATCTTCCTTAAATAAAAGTACGACAAAAGTATAAGTAGTGCATAGGTAAATTTCAATACATGGTTAAAAGTATATAATGTATATAGCCTGATTTATTTTTTCCCCTATTCAAGTAACTGTGACCACGAAGCTTCGATCATTCGTTTCTTTCATTCTTTCTTCTTTCAGTAAGGTGGTTCAGAGGTGGGGCAGGTGATGGACCACTGTGAAATGGACGAGAGATAAAGTGTACAGAGAGGGTTATGGTGTAGGTGTTATGGTACCTGTGGCTGATTACCTGGAAGCGTGTTTTTTGGTGCCTTATTTATATACCCCCGGCAAACTGGGGGTGTGTATGTTGTCATGTTGTCTTGTATAGCCTGAGGAAGGGAGGCTGCTAAGCTGAGCTGAGCCCTGTTCATCATCGTGTACATCAGCCTCCCTAAGGTTTTCATGAGGCTTCGGGTGAATGATGAGTGGCCCATGTCTGTGTTGCTGTCGGGATCTCAGGTTTGCTATAGCTTGTGTCATCGATATCTTCAAAGTCTCTGCCATTACTTTCTGTGCGGTTTCTCTACGGCATGAACTCATTAATCAAATCTTTAGTTCTAGTTGATGCTGTTCTACGGTATTTTCAGTGTAGGGCATTTCTCATCCGTGAGGAATGGCATACCCTCTGTAACTCCAGCAGGCGTAATTAGAAGTGAGGAATGTTGGTGGGTAGGATAAGATACGTGATACGTGTTATCATGGCTCTGACCAGGCGTAGTTTTTGACATCATCTTGTCATATTGACATCATCTGTCATCAGTCTTGGCGATTTCAAAATGTGACCCCAGGATGTTGCTGTTCCTCTAGCGAAACGTCTTGCATCCATCCTTACATTATCGAGTTTGAATCTTTCTGGCGCCATTTATAGTTAATCTTTATATATTTGCTTTTATCTGTCCTTTTCGAATATGTTTAGCCTGGCTGCCTGAAGACTGCACCAAACCCATATGTATTGGGAGTCAGTTGTTTGAGACTAATATGTGCGAGGCGTCGTGTACACAGATGACCCAACCTTATGGTACCAACAAGTGAGGGAATATCAGGCAAAGTTATGAATAGCGTTGGTGTTATGACGCGAGCCTGTGGGAACCCACAGCTGAAGAAATTTGGGTGACGTTGCAGAGTGGATGATGATTTCTGCGGTGCGTTGGTTTAGAAAGTTACTAGTTTTTCCCTGACGTTTGGCATGCCTAGCTGTATAGTCTGTATTATAGGTCGATAGTCCAAAAAATTATCAAAGGCTGTGTTTTATATCTCTCTCAACAGCTGCAATTTATTCCATGTCCTCAGAAAAAGGCTTTTTCTTCTGCCGCAGTCTTAATTGCAGAAGTGTTACTTCTGACCCTCTGAAAGACGTCTCGATTTGAGTTACGGAAGTTGTTTTAGAAGTGTCATCTTAACCTTCGCTTTAGCATTCCCTCAAAAGCTTTCCCTGGAATTTCTAGGAGGGAAATGGGGCTGTATTTCTTTGAGTTTACCTCTGGTATTCTTGGTTTTGGCATCACTGTCACTCGACTCCTTGAAGCTTCGGGGAAATTATCCTGTGCTCGGCATATCACTGTAGGTACTGCGAAGGTGTCGAAGTACTGTTGGCGGTAGCATCATATTCTGCCTCCTTTTCCAAGGCTCAGTTCTTGGTTGGCTGTACCAAGTACCGGCAAGTTAATTGCCAATGAGAGGTAGTTATTAGGGGACAATCGGGCTGAGCCTATGGTTTGGTTCTTTCCTCGTTCTGACAATCAGCAAGTCAGTCATTTTGCCATGTGTTCATGAATTTTGCTGCCTCGTGGGTCTGTGTCGGGTGTCTTTTCTGCCGTCTGGTGGGCCTTTGAACCAACGAGTCAGGTCGATTGCCTGGTTAAACACTGTGTCAGGTAACAGCTGTTGTGGGCAATGCCTCGCCTGTTTGCTTGCTCTGGTTTGCCTTGGCATGAGTCATTTCAATCAGGCCAATGTGACTAGGCTAACAGCCTTTTGAATGGCTCTTGTATGGATACTCCGAGTGTGTCAAAGTCAGCACATACTGAAGACATCTTATAATTAGAAGGATATATCACATAACCTTGTGGTGTGGACATGATCTACGTAACAGTTACGTAAAGCTAGGGATAATATAAACTGCTCAGCTTTGAGTCTGCTGGTCGCACCTTCATGCATCGTCAGCTTGAGTACCTGTTCAGTAAGTTCGTTCTAAAGCGTCTTGTGAGTTCATCCTACAACAACAACATATGGTCTCTGAGTGTCCTTAATAAACCTATTGTTTCCAGAGCTAAACACACATTGAAAATACCCGTAATATTTCTTTAAGGACTCTACAACAGCCTCACTGTGTCGTAGAGGTAAACAACGACCTAAAAGTCTACTAAACAAAATCTAGACGACAGCAGATCCAAAACTTAATTAGATTAATCTAAATGAAATGATAGTTATCATTTTTCTAGGGCAGAGTATCCATTACAGACACAGTACCCACGACAACACCAACCCATTTGGACCTGAACCTGTTCATCTATTTCATTCTTGACCTTTTGTGACTAAATTCGGCCTCCAGGTAACTCGTATTTGACGTCATGTTACAGGTGACAGCGGCAGTGACGATAATCCCTTAACGGCTCCGACTACCGACACCACAGATGAACCGGAGGAGGAGGTCAGTCCCCCATCACAGAGGAACAGTGCTAGTTGTGGTAGTGCTAGCTAGTTGTGGTAGTGCTAGCTAGTTGTGGTAGTACCTGCTACTTGTGGTAGTGCCAGCTAGTTGTGGCAGTAGCTGATAGTTGTGGTAGTACCAGCTAGTTGTGGTAGTGCCAATTAGTTGTGGTAGTAACTGCTAGTTTTGGTAGTACCTGCTAGTTTTGGTAGTGCTAACTAGTTAGTTGTGGTAGTGCTAGCTAGTTGTGGTAGTACCTGCTAGTTGTTAGTGCTAGCTAGATGTGGTAGTACCTGCTAGTTGTGTTAGTGCTAGCTACTTTTGGTAGTGCCAGCTAGTTGTGGCAGTAGCTGATAGTTGTGGGAGTACCAGCTAGTTGTGGTAGTACCAGCTAGTTGTGGTAGTAACTGCTAGTTGTGGTAATACCTGCTAGTTGTGGTAGTACCAGCAACTGCTAGTTCTGGTACTGCCTGCTTGTTGTAGTAGTACCAACTTGCTCATTGTGGTATCACAACAGTACCACAAGTTGTGGCAGTACCTACTAGTGGTGCTGCCTGCCAGTTGTGGTAGTAATTGCGAGTTGTGATAGTAAATGCTGGTTGTGGTTGTACCTGTTATACAGTTGTGGAAGCACCTACTGTTAGGATACTGCCAGCTAGTAGTAATACTACGTGCTAACTGTTTAGTATCTGCTAATTGTGGTAGTATCTACTACTTAGGGTATCTTCACTAGTTGTGGTACTCTTTGCTTCTACAGTAGTACCTACTATTTGTGGTAGCATCTACTGCCTGCTTGCTGTGGTAGTACATGCTAGTTGTGGTAGTGCCTGCTAGTTGAGGTAAGTTAACCTGCCACTTGTGGTTATCATATAGCTGTGGTAGTACCTGTTAGCTTTTGTGTTATCTGCAAATTGTGGTAGTACATTCTAGCTATGGTAGTACCTGCTAGTAGTGGTACTCCCTTCAAGCTTTGGTAGTACCTGCTAGTTGAGATAGTACCTTTTAGATGTGGTAGTCTCTGCTAGCTGTGTTACTACCTTCTAGATGTGTTATTACATGCTAGTTATGGTAGTATCTTCTAACTATGATAGTACCTGCTAGTTGTGGCAATACCTTCAAGAAGTGGTATTACTTGCTAATTGTGGTAGGACCTTCTGGCTGTTGTACTACCTTCTGGCTGTTGTACTACCCATCTGCTGTAGTAGTATGTGCTAGTTTTGGCAGTTCCTTCTAGCTATGGTACTACTTACTAGCTGTAGCAGTACATGCTAGTTATGGTGGTATCTAATTGCTATGGTAGTACTTGCCAGTTGTAGTACCTTCCACTAGTTTTGGTACTGCCTACTACCGTACTCCCCACACACTGGTGCTGAGAATGAGCAATTTCTCACAAGAAATCATATATTTTTCTTTACCACTTCTTATGCTAACACCAACAAAAGAAAATAAGATGATCTTTAAGTATATTTTGAGGAAATTTCTTTTAAAAGTTTGTACAACTGTATGTGCACATGCAATAATTTATGCCCTGTACAGTGTTTATGAATAATATGTCCCTCTTTTACCTTTAGAAATGATAGGGTTATTGTAGAACATGTCCCATTTTCATCCTACATAATGTCTTCTTAGTTATATGTTAGTTAAGGATACTATAAATGAAGCTACTTGCCCTCTGCCCTAAGATATAAATGATCAGTTCAGTATTGTTTTGAGTTCATTCGAGTTCATTACGCTGTGTCTGAAAATGGTACAGATGACAACGCTGACAGAGGGACTGAACACATGGAGTGGTGTCCTAGACCCTGAGGAAGAGGATGAGGTTGTCTCTCCAACACTACAGCCCTCCACGGAAGAACCACAGAGGGAGGACAGCCCTGTAAGTACACTTGTGGCCAAGCCAGCAGAGCTCATCCAGGAAGGGGGACAGGGAGAAGAAGAGACTGTAGTGGAGAAGCTGGAGGAGGAGAAGGACCCAGAGGCTGAGACTAATAGCAACACAGAGGTGCCACCAATCACCACTACGCCCAAGGCCCAGGCCTACGCCCCCTCCAGTAGTAAGTGGCAGTCACAGTGCAGCTCAATGCCTCCTTAATACACCCAAGAGAGAGAGAGAGAGAGAGAGAGAGAGAGAGAGAATTATTAGAATATCCAATTTTGTAAATAAATTTGAACATTGTGAGAATATCTTTTATTGGTGATTAAAAGCTCCCATATCCTTTCATGTTCTGTATCTGGAATTATTATCAACAAGGCTCTTAGCTATTCTTTTATCAGTGATACTTATTATAATGTATACCTTGTCAACATAATATCTTCAAAGTAATGTGGATACATACTGTACTACTTGTCATTTCTCCATCTTCCTACCATTTGTCATCTCCCTATCCTTCGTTATTTGTTTCCCTTTATCTTCATACAATTCATCATCAATACATCTTTTTATTAATTATCTCAAAGTTCCACATCATTATTTGTCCCTATATCACATTTCTGTGGTTCTCAGGCCTGCGTGTGTGTCCTGGTGTGTGTGTGGCAAATCGTATAAGTGAGTACTGTGAGGCAGCACTAGATGTGAACCAGCTGTGTAGATCAGGACTCCGCTGCTGTGTCTCAGCTGACCTCTTTGCTGATGTCGATGAGCCACCCAAGGAGTTCGTCCTCCTCAACCCCAAGAAGTCACAGGAAAAGACAGAGGTTAGTTATATCACCATACTGTAACAGCAGAGTCATATGACTTGTTATAAACCTTCAAAGAACTAACTTGATATCACTTCTAATAATTTTGTTGATCATTTAAACGTAAGGTATATTGGGGTTCTGAAGGGTTTCAGATCCCAACTAAGATAACAGTATAAATCTTTGCCTTTGGAGAGTTACTTCCCTTCAACTGTGGACTCCTTATCATATTCTCTATTGCTTTATCTGTCACATGCAGGTCTTTCGTCCTCCTAATATTTCATCTTACTCTGTTTTCCAATTCTAAAACAAGTTTTCACTCCCTTCAAAATTTGTAAATACTTTCTCTTGTCTCTTTTTTTTCTTTCATAATTCCCTCTATATTTCAATAAAGGCCAGCCTTGATGTGGACTTTTGTCGGAGGCCTTAGAAAAAAAAGAAATAAAGCTTCCTTTTATCAATTTGTGTGTTGGTTGTACTTCATACACTCAACAAAAGTATGGAGTTCATTACTGTATTATGAGCTGAAGTTAATGTAAAGTAGAATGGGATAAATTTACAGTTCAGCCATTCATGATCCATTTCTACGCGAGTCAAACAATATTACAAAGACACAAGTTTAGACAAATTTAACAAGATATAATTGTATATTTTGAATCGGTAATATAAACCACCAGAAACTGAAAAACAGATGATGCAAGTGCAATTCACGAAATTAAATATTATTGATTCAACAAATTAGCCAACAAAGATAAAATAATGTGGATATTACTCAAATCTTAAGAAAAAGGTTCAAATTTTTGAGGTGCTATTGCAAGCAGAATAGTTAAGTATTTTCCATCTTCTGTTAAAGAAAATTCACCATCCAGATGCAATGGTAGTGTACTAATAAGGTACTTCAATTTGGCAGAGACCTGATTCAGAGGATAGTAGCAGCACAGACAGACCCACCACTACCACTGCAACCACTTCCACCCAGTGGACAACTGTGTATACTCGCCGGCCAGAACCCAGACCAAACCCACTCTTGAACATCCCACCAGAGTTGCATTGCAAGGGTACCTGTGTTGCTGGGTTCTTTGCCTTCCTTTGTGATGAAATTGATCGCACTGGTGCATGTCCTAGAGGTGGCAGGTGCTGTGTTACCAAACGGCGAAGACCGAGACCAAATCCCAATGATAATTATCCTGACACCAAACCCATTACTACAACAAGTAGTACCTCCACTACCTCCACGACTAGCTCACCATCACTGCCTCCCTGCCCTGGTACCTGCCTTCCTTCTCTTGTGTCATCCTTCTGCAATCAACCCTCTGTGCTGCTTGAGGTTTCTAGCTGTGAGAAAGGAACTGTGTGCTGTAACAACAGAGCTGAGAATGAAACACCACTACCACCACCAAGAGAGCCTCCTCCATCACCTCCCCAGGAAAGGCCTATTCCACCTGCCTTCCAGACGTTGGCTTCACTCTTCACCCGACCATCTCCACCACCAAGGGCAGTAGAAAGGCCAAACAGACCACCAGCTACTCCTCCTCCTCCACCACCACCTCCACCAACAACCACTATGACTTCGACCACCACCACTTCCACCACAAGCACTACCACCACTACAACCACACCACTCCCTACAACTGAAGCACCTGACCTACGGCCTGAGTGCCCTGGCACTTGCATACAACCATTCCTCTCCTTCACCTGCTTTGGTAAGAAACATTGAGTTTTGATATATATATATATATATATATATATATAAAGCGTTAAGAACAGAGGAGGGCCTTTGAGGGAATATCCCCACTTGACCCCTTCTCTGTTCCTTCTTTTGGAAAATTAAAAAAGAAACGAGAGGGAAGGATTTCCAGCCACCCACTCCCTCCCCTTTTAGTCGCCTTCTATGACACGCAGGGAATTCGTGGGAAGTATTCTCTCTCCTCTATCCTCAGGGATATAT
>JAUTXX010516652.1:0-11642 GCA_032273605.1 Panulirus laevicauda | reverse complement strand
TGGGTCTAGGACTGATCTTGTAGGTTCAGGGTATGGACCAGTAAAGTTGAGAGTGTAGTGAAGATCGAGTTTAGTGACTATAAGGGTGCAGTGAAGATAGCCTTGAACCTGATTCAAAAGCATTAGGTCAGACGCCAGTGATGTCGAGATTGTTTTGAAGATGAGCACATAGTGATGGGCTTTTGTTTTACAGATGTAGTGAAGCTAAGGTTTTGGTGTAAGTAGGGAAAGGTAAGTGTGTAATTAAGATATCATTGTACTGTAGATGACAGTGCACTGAAAATGGCTTATGGCAGGATCTATAAGGTTAAGTTTAATAGTTAGCGATGTCTAAGGTACAATGAACATAAAGATTTCGTAGACATGTCCTTCAATCTGAACTTCCTACCAACTCATGATAAGATCTTACAGGAAGGGCACAGCAAGTACCCGCTCCTCACTGCATGTCTTGCTTGTTGGGTAGTTATTCTTCCTGGGATCATGTGGGACTGACCTCAGTCATGAATCTAACTTTCTTTTAAAGGTTTCCGTAGTCGATATGTGCATGTTTCTTAATTCTCCTGGAACTGCATTGAATGATCTTTCAAGTTTAGTCGCAGGATATTTATAAATTTTCTTTCGATATCTTTATAATACGCTCCCAGGGAATAGTTTCAGGTCTGATGTTTCTTTATCTTTCTTTCTGAAAGGCTTTCAGATTTAAGACATTATTCGTTTTGCTTTCTCTTTGCTGTCAAACTTACATTATTCTGCAACGTTCTCTTCTTTCCGAGTGTCCAAATCAAGTTTTTTCAGTATCATGATAGTTTGTGTTCATATATGCTTGCGAAGTGGAGCTGTGTTTTTAAGAAGAGCTGGTGTTCGGGAACACTTGATTTAAAGAAAGGAACATAATCAAATATACGTGGGTGAGTGTGGTAAACAGTGAGTGGGTATTATCAGGTGAATTACTTATTGATAGGCTAACTAAAGACAAACTCCTGGATGTTATGTGCTGAAAGGGGCAGTTGGTGGGATGGCTGACCATTTGTTGGTGAAGGAGAGGTTGATAGTTTGTGGAAACTTTAGGGAAGGAGGAATCATATGAGTGCGAAGATGGACGTAGGTGTGAATGAGTTTGGAAAAGAGACCTGTATGGAAAAATGCTGGGGTGGGAGTAAATGGAGCGAGAGAAATGGGCGATGAATGAAATGGACTTGGGAAGCGGTGCTGACATGCGAGAGAAATGTGCGGGATGAGGAAGTTACGTTGTTAACTGAACGAGAAAAGAGAGGTGTTTGGGCGTTACCTGCCGGTAAGGAGGATATGGAATATATACAAAAGGAAGCAACAGGAAAACACGACGAAGTTGCAGGAGTTGAAAGAGAAAACAAATGAGAGATGGGGTGAAAGCATATCGGCAAATTCTAGGAAGAATAAGAAAGTATATTGAAAGGTCATCTGGAACTAGGATGAGCACTTGATCGTATGATCTGTAATTAAGTTATTCCCAGTAGTATTGAAAAATCCTAATCATGTGCTATTTATTTCCTATAATAGTACGTAATTCTCCATTTTCTTTTTTTCAGGATCCTCATTTTTTTTCTTCACATCATTTACACCAACGTTTTACATTCTATTAATCAGGACTTTCTTTTTCTTTTTTTCCTCTTTTCATCACTATTTTCTAAGAAATTGATCTTTTTTCAAACTCTTTCTTATCAGTCATCTTTCTGACGTCTTCATCCCAACATTCGGATTCTTTTTTCCTTTCATTAATTGTTCGACACGTAAAAGGAAAATAAGATCCACCAAGTGCTGAAAGGTCTGACAGGTTTGACGAACAATGATGTTTACTATTACGACAAGGAACGGTAAACAGCAAGTCTGTTGACACAGTTGAATATAAAGTTGGAATAAAGAAGGTCATGAGGAATGCCAAATATACATTCCACACATCACAAGATTAAAGCATACTTGATACACCTCGAACAGCATGTAGATCAGAGGGGTGCTGGACTGAGTGCTTTCAACTGTGCACTGAATGACAACTGGATCAAGCTGAGCAGCAAGGCCACTACCAGCCAGGTTAGGCTTCAGTGTAATCTAAAATATGTGCTAATAAGATAAAAAGATTTTTTTTCTATTCACAACACTGTCAATCAAATCCTTACGTTCGTGAATAACACAGTACGTTAGAATAGTTTCTCTGTATGAGTCACATTCATAATAAAAAGAAAATCTGTTTTCTTAACCGTCTTTAGGAAGATGGTAAAGACCTCATTAAAGAATGATAACTAACGTCCAACAAGCAAGTATCCCTCAAGTGAATTTTCTTTTCTAAAAACATCTATGTCATTTTGTTGTACAGTTCTATACATCTCAGTATCTTTTGATTGTTCCATTTCCATGCGAGTAGATAAACCCTTGCTAAATGCTGAAGAAATATTCTCCTCTGACAACATCCATCAGACGATACAGATTTACCATCATTATGTTAGATGAGTCGAATGACAGGAACAAACTGCAGCCATTTGTTTGACCAGCAAACCCACATGGAACACATTTGTATAAACGTTCCTGAAGATAATGACGCGTGATTATCTTAACACATAGATACAAGAGCTACAAATTTCAAATATCTGATTTAATATTACAGGATTCCTGGAGGTGTGTTCTTGTCAGATGATAAGATCTGAACCTGTGGCAGGTTTGGTTCTATATGCTGAGCTCCTCGCTTGTCTTTCACCATGTTGTTTCCTTCTAGGATTTTCAGGAAGAAAATGCGTTTAACTACACATTCATGGTTAGTGGACACAAGAACTGCTACGATGATAATGTCTTCTGTCGGAGGGTATGAGACATCTCCTCCAGATAATAATGTAAACCATAGCCCCCTCCCGACCGCCCTCCATCTTACACGTTATATACTTAAATCCTCCTGTTCAGTTGCCGTATCGATCCCTCTGTTCCGTTGGTGGATCGATACCTCTCTTCCTTTACCATGTCGATCCTCTGCTCAGTTAGCATGTCGATCTTCTGCTCAGATACCATGTCGATCCTCTGCTCAGTTACCATGTCCATCCTCTGCTCAGTTACCATGTCGATCCCCTAGTTCGATTGTTTCATCATTAAGGGTAAATCACAAAGGTGGTTCGGGGAAGATCCAACCTCTGTAAGGTAAAGAGGCCCAAGCAATGAGGAAGAGAAAGTGAGGAGTCTAGCTTATAAACAGAGTTCTCACAAATTTAACCTCTATCAAGAACTAGTACTTATATGCAGATGATTGCCATGAAAGAAAACAAATATGAAAGGAGGAGCGGAAAAAAACTGCAGTTTAAATTGTAGAAGGTCACTTCAGGGTCACAGACCATCTAAACATCAGCCTTAACGACAATTCTCGTTTTTAGTACCACAGTGATATCTAAACATTTCATCAGATTCCTCTGACTTAGTTAACTGGCATATACATTATTCCCCTGACTGTCTAGTGCAGCTTCATATTTATGAGATTCAGTTGTTATATGCACGACTTTGGAATCCAAGGCTGGTTTACCTAAAATAAAACTGAAAACACAACTTGGCCTGAGTAAAGATCGAAGAAGAAACGGGTAAACATATCCAATTATTCCAGTCCAAACTGAGAACAACTGTTCCTTTCTTAGTTAGACCTGCATAAGGAGGCGCATATATAGGCAACATGTGATTGGTCCTCGCTGCAGAAACAAGTAAACTTCAGGGATGATGCCAAACAACTAGGAGTTGCAATTTAGATTCCACTTCATCTACAACGAATTTACATGAAACAAAAAGAATCTGCTGATACTCTAGACTACTTTTATAAAGGAAACTGTCAATGATAGACATCTTTTCTGAGTAAGCGATATAATAAAAGCTTTATATAACCATGAGGGCCAAGGACATTTCATCTCCCCGCTAGGACATTACGCCCTAAACATGGTCGAAAACAGACATTGTATACAAATATAAATTTGGTTTTACTTCGGCTAAACGATTACTATGATAATAAAAGGAGGACAACACTGAGACCGAGACAGCTTTCTGTGCCACCTCACCTCTCCATTCACATGGAATCCACATTTTTCCCGGGAGTCATCCAGGTGAATTTCACATGATGCCAGAGAGACCTTCCATCTGACCTTTTGGCTCGACGTCGTCGGCTGGAGCCACCTTTAACTTTGCAGAAGTGCTCTGCGTGAAGCAGAATATCTTGACTTCTTGTTTTCGGTAGGTAGACGGGTCTTTAACTCCTTCAGCGATCCATGAGTACGACCCTATAACCACCTCCTGTGTGCTAGATTTTTAGATTTTAAATAATGATGACATTTTGATTGTTACAGTGAAGAGAATACCTTTTCGTAATTACAAATATAGAGAATTCCTTGCATACAAATTTTCATACAACCGTTGTGATCAGTATGAAGCACAAAAACCAGTGCCCGCCATCCACAACCACGTCCCAGAAACCAATTCTGTGGTTTAACTTGATCGATTCATATGTTCTAATTCAGCCTATTGAAAGTACGGCTTTCCTTACATATGGCATCGTTCGAATTTGCTCTCTCTTACTCACGTCTTTCCTTAGCGATCTTATCCAGAAAGTCAGATCCTCTCTTCACTGCTGTACCGCTCCACCTCCTCCGTCTTCCCCTGTGTCTTACCACCTCCACTTCGGCCAACCAGATTATTTGAAATCTTTCTTTCTTCGCCTTTTCCATGATGTTCAGATCATACCAGCATACCAAAATCAGTATTTTCAACCCGTTAAGATCCAAACCCATTTCCCGTGTCCATATTGTTCATTTTTGGCGCATGAAATAATTGTTTTAGAATAAAAACTTCACTTTAAACCACTGGAAACAAGTTTTGATTTTAAACCGCTCCAGAAATATAATAGGTCCTAAAAGTGACCAACTGGTACGTAGCGCCTTTACTCAAACTGAAGGCACAAGGTGTAACTTAATATTGTCTTTGACGTCTTAGAATAGAAGTGGCTTACAGAAAACAACTGGTTAGAATAACTTTCTCTTACAAATATTACAAAGTACGTTCTTATTTATATCCACTGTAAATCACCTGACATGTGCCCCACGTAGATGCATCGGAGGCTGGCTGGTACATGTCCCTCTCTCCTGCTGCTGGCAGCCTAAGCTGATTGAGTGGTGGCAGCTTCACAGGGGAAGCTCAACAGCGTCATCTCCTGAAGAGGCACAGCAGCACGATGCAGTAACTATCTATTTACAGCAGCCATATCCAACATCCGTGTGGTGAGGCATCAACACCACTTGTACTGACCCAGAGGCCGATCATGTAAGTCTAGTGTGCCATTTTCTCTGATACAGGGCTTCAGTAGGGTTGGTTGCTTGACTTTACTGCTTCGCTTTATAACAGTCGTATCTCAAGACCACTGATAAGAGATACGTCATGCTGAAGACAGTTCATATCAGTCACGAATCTGTCGTGGTGCCACCTCACCAGTAGGGCCTCAAGCGACTTGTTGACGTGCTGTTTATATTCAGATTTTTGTTTCTCACATAACCTTCACTGCTGTGAAGGGACACTTTACATGTTGATATCTCTGAATTGTTCCTAGACCGAAGACCGGGTTCCTTCAACTCAGCCAGCAGTGACTTGGATATTAAAAGTTTCTCGAGACATAGCCTGTGGTCACTTGTGGCACTAGTGATGGTGGTCAAACCCAGTGCCACAGGTGTTCCCAGAGGCTGGCTGAGTCTGCAAGTCAGGTCGAAGGCCCTTACCGTAGCGTAAGACACATATGTAGCAGTGTTCATCACTGCCCAAAATCGCCCATTGCTTGTATCAGAAGCGGATTGGCTTTCTCCGGAAAAATTGCTCCAGTCCATGATAAAGATAGCATTTTACCATTATCTTATCCACCAATAGCTCCTGTTGAGAGATGCCAAACACCCAGAACTCTGTACTCACTCACCAGCTCTAGCACGTTATTCTGCACCTGTAGACAGGTCATGACGTTAAGCAAAATTGAATGATCGAGTCCTCTGCCTCCAACTACAATATTTTCTCGCAGGAGGCAGCAGTAACCTAAGGCTGGATCCTCCATCTTGAACTGTTTAGGACAATTCTCTACGTCTGTTGCATACCTCAAAGGTTCAGTACGTCTATGGCGAGAGGATACCTGGTGTGAGAATCTCAAAATTTTCCACTGGTGTGTGTGTGTGTGCCCCCTAGTTGCTCCGAGTTGCTTTAGCGATGTCTACTGACGGTGTCGGACATTCTGGTTCAGCTGGAGTAATCTGGATTCAAACGTCGTCACACAGGAACCGATCTTTTGAAGGATCGCTTTTGCCGAAGTGGCACTGGTCGTCGCTCCGTGATTTCTTCTCAGTTGAAATGAACTCCAACGGTTCACCAATATCACCTGGTGGCATGTCCATCAGCTTTGCGCCACCATTAACTGCTTCCAGACCGTTCATTACTATATCTATCGTCTCTTTAATAGTCAGATATCATATTATGGGCATAGTGTCAGATACAGCTCGCTCTTTATAGCAATGCTGCAACACGAACCAACAGGATGATAACACCATACTGTATAAGACGATGCACAGACATCACTTATGTAATACTTAGAACTATACTATAATACGATATATTAATATCAAACGTCTGCAATCCTGAAATTATCTATGTGTGTCGGACTCCCTGAAGACACCTGTAGAGCGCTAGAGACGAGCGAGCCAGTAATGGTCAAGCTAGATTTGTTACTCGTCTGTTGTTGGGCAAGAAAAGGAAGAAAGCTACCAGTTGAACATACTGATTTATTAACCAAACGTTTTTTCATAAATGAGTAGATTAGCTTCAAGTTATCCTCATGTTGCTATTTATGTAATCCTGTACATAACCATATCGAGGAGCGTGAATTTCGTTATTATAAGTTGTACCTCTTTATTTCGTTAACTTGGGACCTGGCCATTACAGGACCTACGAAAATACCGGAAAACAGAAATTAACTCTTAAGACATACACAGTTGATGATACGATCTCATAGTACTCGCACAAAATCTTACAGAAGTTCCTTTATCTAATTTTCTCAGTAATTCCACCTTTTCAAGCATAGGTAATGATCTGTGCTTATGCTTATTAACACTAGCACCATCTCCTGCATCTCTTGGCCTCTTGGATGACAGCCTGAACGGCTAAGATACAGCTGAATGCAAGAAATTAACAAGACTCATTTAGCTCGTCTGCAGCGTAAGCAGATTTTGGCACCTTAGCACTGCTAACAATTCCAACTGGTGGTAGATCCACAAACAAGTAATTATTTGCAGCAGATTCAAATTGTGCCGGACCGTGGGAGTTACCGGGCCTCAGAGCGCCGAATTAGAGAGGTACGACCAACATAAAAACCCTCCAAAACACGACGTAATCATATCTTCCTGTGTTGATAAAATTCACTTATTCTAGAAAGTATGTAAAGGACATGGCGTTTCAAAATCAGCACCCAAGAATAACTCACTGGTACTTATCAGATCAATCAAACTGTGCTTACTACCACACCTCGATATTACTCAGTCGTTCCTTACACAATCAGCTCTCTTCACAGCGAATATTCTTCTTAGACTTTTCATTTTCAGCACATCCATCCACCTCCATTGTGTTGCATTTATGGCCTAAAATTCGCATTCACGTAATGATGCCAATTGCCAGAATCTCATTTCCTGAAGTGGTCAATGATTTTAGTGCTATTGTTTTAATGTCAATATCTTGAAGACATAATGAGAAATTATTTGTGTAATAGCATAGATAATTTCAGTGATCCAATGCAGTTTGCGAATTGTAAAGATAGGTGTGTACAGGATGTGAGTCTGACTTTTATGAATGAGATTAGCATACATTTAGACAGACGTAACTCACAAGCAAAAATCTTATACTTTGATTTTAGCTCTGCGTTTGATACAATCCAGCCACATATTTTGTCAGATAAATTGTTAGGGATTGATATAAACTGTTAATCACTGAAATGGATCTTCAGCTTTTTAACACAGAGGCCACAGTATACCAAGATAGTTAACGCTAAGTCCAATATAATCTTTACCAATACAGGCGCACCCCAGGGATGTGTTATGTCCCCCCTTTGTGGTGCATTCTTTGGTATTAGCTTTCACAAGTTATTATTAAGAGCGAGCAATCTGGACAAGAATCAGAGAATTACACTGCATGTATCACATGAACGGAATCTGGTGTGAAATACGTAATCTCATCAAATGTTTTTCTGTGAGTCTTAGATGTCCTTTTAATTCCTCGGACGACATTTGCGCCATTTACGTAAATATGAACAAGGGCAAAATAGACGGAGACTCAAGACTTACACGGAGCTTCAGAAGCAGAGAAAGAGATAGATTCGGAGGAATTAGAGCGAGAACAAGACGTAAATAGAGGTCTTTGTAAGAAAGTAATTGTATATCTTACATGTTCAGAACCTTTATCAAAAGGCATTTTAGCTCTCTCGTCCGTAAAGCAAACAAAACTTCATGGTATGAAACCCTTTTTGTGGTGTTGGGTGTAAATAACGTAGTTGAGCTTTAAAGGATTCGTTTTCGCACTGTGTGTGCCTCTACCACAATATACTGAAGTTATAATATTTTTCTCGTGACTGATATTTCTCTCCATCAAGAATGTCAAATAAAGATATATTCTTATGGCATTTTGAGTGATTTTCATTAAGGTTAATATCTGAGTTACAGGGTTACATATTATCCTTCAGCATCTTGGGAAGATGCGTAAGAGAAAGGAACACTTGGGATATACTGTTACCTGAGTTTTCCGTTCCTGGACTACTGTACTGCGCCACAAACATAAAATACTTGTACGTAGATCATTAATTTAAGCCTGAGCCATAATATAGTGCATATTGCCGATCAAAATTTGACACTTGAACTTGTGCACTGGAAAATCAAAATGTGATTTATATATGTTTTCTTTTCATACTTCTTCGCCTTTTTCCACGTTTGCGAGATACCTCTACGAACAGATGAAGAAAGGCCGTATTCACTCACATCCATTCTTGAGCTGTCACGTTGAGTGTATCGAAACCACATCTACACACAGCCAGGCTCCACAGATTTTTCCAAGGTTTCCCCCAACTGCTTCATATTCCCTGGTTCAGTCCACTGACAACACGTCGACCCCTGTACGGGCCAAATCATTCCAATTCACTTTATCCCGTGCATGCCTTTCACCCTCTTCCAATTTCACATCACGATCACCTAAAATCCTTTTCAATCCAGTCTCCTGTTTCCAATTTGGTCTCTCCCTTCTTCTTCCCTCACTTCAGACACATATAACCTTTTTGTCAACCTCTTCGTACTCAATCTCTCCATATGTTCAAACCATTACAGCATAACCACTTCAACTCTCTCAGTCGTACTCATTTAATTACCACACATCTCTTTTACCCTTTCATTATTTAATCGATCAACTCTTCGCACACTATATTTTGTCCTCAAACACTTATTTCCAACACATCCACCCTCCTTTGCCCCGTCGCCCAACCTATGACTCATTTCTGCTTCCATGGTCCCATTCGCCGCCATGTCTACTCCTAGATATATAAAACATTTAACTTCCTCCAATTTTTCCCTATTCAAACACATCCTATCTAACCTGTCCCTCTTTCTTGCTGAACCTATTACTCTTGCTTTTATTCACGTTCACTTTCAACTTCCTCCGTTCACACACTCTTTCAAACTCGGTCAACAGCATCTGCAGTTTCTCACTTAAACCCGCCACCAATATTGTATTAACAGGAAATAACCAACTGACTCACTTCCCAGGTCCTTTCATCCCCAATACACTCGCCCCTCTCTCCAAAACTCTTCTATTTATCTCCCTCATCACCCCATCCATAAACAAATTAAAGAACCATGAAAACATCACATACTTCTGCCGCAGACCGAACTCTACTGGGAACCACTCACTCTCTTGTCCTACTCGTACACATGCCTTACACCCTTGATAAAAATATTTCTGCTTCTAGCAGCTCACCTCCCACCAAATGCTCTTAATACTTTCCACAAAGCATCTCTATCAACCCTATCATATGCGTTCTCCAGATTCCATGAATGCCACATACAATTCCTTCTGTTGCAATAAGTATTTCTGACACACGTTCTTTAAAGCAAACACCTGATCCACACATCCTCTACCGCTTCCGAAACCAAACTGTTCCTTCCCAGTTTGATGCTCTGTATATGGCGTCACCCTCTCATTCACTACCATTCACTATTCTACCATACAATGTCAACTTATTAACAAGTTTAAAGAAAGTCGTAACAAACTTATGATATCGAGATTACTGCCAAGGTACAACGTCGATTCCTGTACCCTCAATAGAATGCTGGGGATAATCAGAAGAATCGAACCTCTCTGTGCGGAGGAGGATAGTGTGTTTAGCATAGACCTGTGGGACCATTTTAGTCATGATAGATCTACATACGCTCTGGATGGTCTTCACTTAAATGAAATAGGGAAAGCCCGCCTTGCCATAGTATTAGATGAGAACAATTTGCATTTCTATGGAGATAAACTACTCAGAAGAGCAAATCATGATCGAGCTAACGAAGGAACTAGGAGAATTGAGGAGGGTTAGGTGGTAGTTGCGGGAGGTGGGTCGGTGCGTGGGGAATCTGAGTGTGAAAGGGATCTGAGGGGCAAGGCTTCCAATCTGACCACTATAAATGTACCGGTATAGGATAGATGGGACCTTGGCAGAAGGAATCCTCAGGGAGTAATGGTAACCTCACAGGCAGAGGAATTAACAAAGAAAGGTTAATTACGGTCAGTTGGGGACAACTCAGTTATTATGAGTATGTGGTGAAGTTTTGATTTACGCTGATAACAATCTAGGTGCTATTAAGATAAGCAAAGACACACACACTTGCCACTCTCTCTATACTGACATTATCGACAAGTTCAAAAGTAAACTACGTCCCAGCGTTATTTACAGACCTCCTGAGCAGAAAAGAAGACTACGATAAGATGCTATACAATGAAATCAAAACGACAGTAAACAGTAAAAAGGTTTTAATAGTTGGAGATTTCAACAGCCCAAACATAAACTGGAACACGTTAACAGATGACTGAGAGGAAACGAGACTAACGGAACTATTTGAAAACGCTTTTCTAGAACAGTAAATAGAAAAAAACTAGAGGTAAAAACATTCTTGATCTTGTCCTCACCAGTGACACAAACTTAATCAACTCTTGCGATCACAGAGATCACAGTTTGATTAGATTAGCGATAAATTTAGATTACGAAATAAATGACAGTATACTCTTGATCTCAGATTACAGGCGAGCAAATTTTGAAAACATTATATACGAAATTCTCCTTACCAATTGGACAAAACTTCTTTACGTTCACACAGTCGAGGAAATGTGGAATATTTCTAAGAACACACGACTTGAGATTGAAAATAAACATATTGCATGAATTACGAAGAGAACTTTGCAATATTTCAAAACCATCGACGAAGACCTCTGTACTTGGATCAGAGACTGGTTTACCGGAAGAAAGCAGCGTGTAGTATTAAACGGCGATGCCTCAGATTGGCTAGACGTAACGAGTGGTGCCACAGGGGTCGGTCCTAGGCCCCATTCTT
>JAUTXX010516642.1:0-11643 GCA_032273605.1 Panulirus laevicauda | reverse complement strand
CCTCCCACGCTTCTCATGCCACAAGCATCTTTTGCGCAAGCCATCACTGCTTCCCTAAATACATCCCATTCCTCCCCTACTCCCCTTACCTCCTTTGTTCTCACCTTTTTCCATATACACTGAGGCAGCAGTTGACAATGTCCTGTTCCAGGAATAATTGACAAGGTTCCCTGTCACAAGGATGGCTTTGTCATTACTCAAGTATTTGGCATTCCTTTGTTTGACCGAAAAGGTTGCTGGTCACTACTGTGAATGGGACCTTTGTGGTAGTGAACAATACTGCTGTGGGGATAATCTGTGTTATGATTATGTATACAGCCTCTGGTACTTTTGGGTTGGTGTAGTGTTCTTGGTGTTATTGCTGTCTGCATGTGGTGGTCTTTTCCGATACTACTACAGACGATGGAGCAGTGAAGGCAGTGGACCCCCTTTTCCAACCAATCCAGCTTACACCTCACTTCCAACGCACATCTCCAGTCAGGATCCTCTTTTCCAGGTACATCAATATTTTATATCATTAAAGCTCATGTTCTGTAACATGAGCAATCCTCTGGGGATAGATAATGCATTTGTAATATTTATTCATACTAGATTTAAGAAAGGCAGGGATTTTTGTGTTTGTGAAGAATTGCTGCTGTAGATTATGAATATTAGCATGGTTATTCAGTATTTTTTCATTCAAATGGAATTATACTTTGTCGCTGTCTCCCTCGTTAGCGAGGTAGCGCAAGGAAACAGACGAAAGAATGGCCCAACCCATATAGATTAGTATCTCATAAATCTGTCCGTGAAAAGTTATAAATCTTTTAAGTCTGTGGAAGCCATAACCAGATCTGGCTTTTTTCATATATTTGTTTCTCTCTTCTCCTCTCTTTTCTTCTCTTCTCTTCTCTCTCTCTCTCTTCTCTTCCTCTCTCTCTTCTCTTCCTCTCTCTCTTCTCTTCTCTCTCTCTCTCTCTCTCTCTCTCTCTCTCTCTCTCTCTCTCTCTCTCTCTCTCTCCTTAAGAGATGCTGGAGAAACCTCTTTTCCTTTATTTTGGTTACTCATATCTTAGAGTTCACAGCCATATATCTCTAATTTTGTTTTTAGGAATTAATTTTTGTGAAATATAGTGAGATGTAGCCCTAGGTTGTTCAGATTTACAGAGATTTGAAGAATTTTGAAAAGTTTGCATAATTAGAAGTTTTAGCCCAAAAAGTCAGAAAATAGCCATGAAATTGTCATTTGGTCTGAATTTTGATCTAAGAGGTAGTCCTTTGAACTTTTGTGTCTGCTTTTGATGTATCTGTTGAGTAATTGTGTATTATCTTGTTAGGCCCTCCTTGATGTGGATAATTTTGGAGCATTGTGAGGGTCAGTTCAAAGGTCACCTTCATCTTTACTACACCAGACTTCACAATTCTCTTATCTTCACTGCCCCCCATTTACATTATCCCTTCATCTTTACTACTCCCATCTTCAGTATGCTCATCTCTGCTACAGCCTCATATGTATGACACCCTTTATTTTCACTGCAATCCATATATTCACTATAGATGTGTTCATTATACATTTCATCACTGCACTCATCAAAATTCCATCTTCAGATCATATCTTTTTACCACACCCTCATCTTCAATTTACCTTTAGGATCACGACACAGTAATCTTTAACTTACGCTTAGGTTCACTACACCCTCTTTTCAGTTTACCCTTAGGTTCACTATACCCTCTTCTTCATTACATGCTTAACTTCATTACACCCTCATCTTTGCTGTATTCTCATCTTCATTACACCCTTATCTGTACTGCACCCTCGTATGCTCTACACTTCTTTCTATCCCAAGTTGGCAGAAGCTGATTTCCCTTAACAAGAGACATGCACAAATCCTGAACTTGAATAGTGTGTGAAAGAAAATGATACTGTAATTAGAAAGATAGGCTTTGAGAATTGTCAGTGCTGGTAATCTTTAAGTTAAAGGTCTTCTGAAGTTAATTAATGTAAGGCTTGGACCTGTAACTCACATCTGGCAGATTATTCCCATAACACCTGTATGGAGGCAAGTCACACTAAGATTGACCATACTGGTAATTCCTTCTTCACTCGGATAGGAAAGCTCTGAAATTCTCATCTTTCTTTCTTCTTCCCTCTTTTCCTATGACCTCATCCTCGTAGAGCCACATATATGTCTTTCTTTTTCATACCCTGTTTTCCTCTCACTTTAGATGGCAATGATTAGGACACATTTTGCTCATACCTTGTTGGTCTTTTTAAAAAGAAAAGTTGATATTTGTAGATGTGTTCCAGCATACTTGAACATACATTGGAAGATCTCTTGTTAGAAATTATTATTCATATTTCATAGTGTATCCTTGGGGACAGGGGAGAAAGAATACTTCCCACATATTCCCAGCATGTCGAAAAAGGTGACTGAAAGGGGAGGGAATGGGGGGCTAGAAGTCTTTCCCTCCAGTTTTTATTTTTCCAAAAGAAGGAACAGAGAAGGGGGCCAAGTGAGGATTTTCCCTCTTAGGCTCAGTCCTTTGTTAATGTTACCTCGCTGATGCGGGAAATGGCAAATATGTATGTATGAAATTTCATAATGTGTATTATATGTTCATTATGTATTCACTAATTGGAAGTGGAAGGATGGAGTGAAAAGAAATTTTGAGAAATCGAGGCCTGAACATACAGGAGGGTGAGAGTTGTGCAAGGAATAGAGTGAATTGGAACGATGTGGTAACAGGTCGATGTGCTGTCAATGGACTGAACCAGGGCATGTGAAACATCTGGGGTAAACCATGGAAAGTTCTGTGGGGCCTGAATGTAGATAGGGAGCTGTGGTTTCATTGCATTACACATGATGGCAAGACTTAGTGTGAATGAATTTGGCCTGTTTTGTCTGTGTTCTTGTGGAGCGGGGTAGCGCCAGAATGGATGAAGGCAAGCAAGTATGAATATGTACATGTGTAGATATGTATATGTGTATATGTTGATATGTATAGGCACATGAATGTACATATATGTGTATATGAGTGAATGGGCCATTCTTCATCTGTTTCCTGGGGCTTCCTTGCTGACGCGGGATACAACGATCAGGTATAATAATAAATGATAATATATTGATAGATGTTATGCATTATTAAAATTTTGCCTCATAAGACCTTCACTTCTACCAGATAACTGAAGATGCTGTGAAGCCTGACCTGTAGATTCCTGTGGAGTAAAATTGGTCTTCCTAGATGATCTCAGCAGTACCTCACTTGAGCACTACCAGAATGTGCCAGAAAAAAGTAAGTTCAAAGGGATAAAATTAGTTTGATTATAAAACATGGCATATGGTATGAAAAATATGTAAAATGTTACATCTAACTCAATATATTTGTTTATTCCTTGTAATGATACGAAAGTGGATGATTTGAGAATTGCGATATGAATTTTGCATTAAAATATTCATTGTTTATTTGAAAGATACTAATGTATTGGTTTTGAATTAAATTTGTGTAAGGGGCAAATAAATACATTGACAAATTATCTGAAAGTTGTTGGGGAGATGTCCATTTCAATTGATAGCATATTTATGTAATTATTAGAGTAAGAAATTAATTTTCAGATTGTATTAACATTGATCTTTGTATCATTAGCACTGCAACATCACTACCATTTATTAATGTCCGTTTATGAAATTAGAATTATATAGTAGTAAACTAGCATAAATTATGAAATGAATGATTTTGATAATCCTTATGGTCCTTTTGCAATATTGTGTATTCTAAATAAGTACTGATGTTTTATTACTGATTAACTGGTAACATATGAAGTGTGCTTTGAAGATTTACTTTGTAGTATGTATTGAAAACCGTGCTGTAAATTGTATTCGAAAATAACCAAAGCTTAAAAAGCATTAAGTTGTGCTTAACTTTAATGGGTGTAATTTGCCCTTCACTGGAATTAGTAAAGAAATATGAAAGAACACCAGGTGAGATGTATAATTTTATTTTAAATAACATTTTTGTATTAAAACTTCTTAAAAATCATTAAAGAAATGTGAAGTGGTATGGCTCATTTATGCATAGTTTATGTTGGATGTTAAATATTTTCTTCCAGTCATTTCATGAGCAAGTACATCCTAGAAGTATTTTATTAGGCTGTTTTGGTGTCAGATATGATAACTTTTACAGTCTGCAAAAGAAAAAAAAATGGTTCTTGTGACACGACATTCAGCTTAAGAGTATTTAGACCCTTTTGTTAAGGTTTAGTTATCTGTTTTAACAAATAATTTCATGCTCGTTTTTTCCGTGTTTATGAGTTGCATCTTTGATGCAGTGCAGGGTCTCTATAGGTTCCTTATAATGTGCAAAAGCTTTATTTGTATTGTACATTCATGTTTTCCCATTTCAAGGGTTTGAATTTCAGACATGATATACACATTGAATTTCCAGGCATTTTTAATATTTAAAAATGGTTTCTTTACATGATGAACATAAGGATTTTTACTTGTGAATGCTAAACAGGAAAGCCCAGCACTAAGTGTTTTCATGCAGTTTGAGGTATCACTGTATGGATACAAGTATATTATTTTTCTCTTAAAAATGTTTATATTTTTGGGGGGTGAATTCAGGGTTTTATATTCGCTGATGGATCCCCAATTTTGGAACTTTTGGCAAACTGAAATCCTGTAAATGACAATATAATCAATTTTCATTAATAGAATTTTTGTAGCCTCATGAATTTTTCTGTGTATATAATTTTACATGTGTCTATACTTTTCCTTCCATGGTTCCATTTGCTTCCATATCCACTCCTAGTTTTCTAAAGTGCTCCACTTCCCCAAGTTCTCTCTATTCAGACTCACTGCTAAAGCTGTTAATATAGTTGCTTTCATTCATATTTACACTCAATTTCCTCCTTTCACACACTCTCCCAAACTCAGACACCAACTGCTGCAGTTTCTCACTTGAACATTCTACAAGTGTCATATCATCAGCAAACATAAACTGACTGGCCAGTCTCCCTGTGACAGACTGTAGACTTGCCCCTCTCTCCAAGACCCTCACATTCACCCACCTCCCTCACCAACCCATGTATAGTCTGATTGAACAAAAATTAGGACCACACATCCATGCTGCTTACCCACCTTTTACTCAAACACCCCTTACTCTCTTGTTAAGAACTCCTCAGCAGACAAAGTCCACTAACACTTACATATATGGAAAGGATAGTAAAGAAAGACTGATTAGAAGGATTTACAAGTCATGATTGGAAATTGCAGTGGTAAAGGGGAGACTGAGAAGATGGAAGGATTGAGTATAGGAGGCTTTGCAATATCAAGGCTTGAACATTCACGAGAATATGAGGTTTGCATGGGAAAGAATGAATTTGATTGTTGTGATATATGAGAAGTGATGGGCTGAAATAATGTGTGGAGACAGACTTTGGATGGTAGTTTCTTGTTTCAGTACATTTTTATAATAGGTAGAGAGTGGATGTGTACAAGCGAGATTGTTGTTCATATTATTCCTGATAGTAACTCGCTATGGCAAGAAAGGCAGTTGAGCATAAAAGCTATATATTTTTTTTCATACCTATTCATCATTTCCCACATTAGTGAGGTAGCGTCAGGAACAGACATAGATATAACCTTACAAGAGATCACAGTGGTGCACGTGATCTAGTAGTTGTTGATAATCATGAGGAAAATGAAACAATATCGTGTTTCATTTTCCTTGTGGTTACTAGGGGGGGGGATTTGCTGTTTCCTGTGGAGCGAGATAGCAACTGGAATGGATGAAGGCAAACAAGTATGAATATGTACATGTGTATATATGTATATGTTTGTGTGTGTGTGTATTTATATGTATGTATATGTGCGTATATGGGCATTTATGTATATACATGTGTATATGAGTGGATGGGCCATTCTTCAGCTGTTTCATGGTGCTACCTTGCTGACGTGGGAAATGGCGATTATGTATAGTAAATAAAATGAATATATTATTATCGTTATGGTTGATATATATATATATATAAATTTTTTTTATTTTGCTTTGTCGCTGTCTTCCGCATTAGCAAGGTAGCACAAGGAAACAGTCGAAAGAAATGGCCCAACCCACCCACATACATATGTATATACATACACGTCCACACACGCAGATATACATACCTATAAATCTCAACATATACATATATATACACACACAGACTTATACATATATATACACATGTACATAATTCATACTGTCTGCCTTTATTCATTCCCGGCATTTCCTGGCCAGAGCATTAGACCAATTTGACTCAAACCACTTCACAACCAACTAGTAAGGTGTACTTATGTGAAACAGTAGATAGTGCACATAGAAATGGGAAAGTATCAATTGTTGCATCAAATGCATATTGTCAATAAGTGCTGTGAATATGGCATTTCATACCAAATATTTTTGTTGTATAGCTGGAGAAAGAATACTAGTCATGTGTCTTATGAATGTTGTAGAGGGGAACTAAAAGGGACTGGAAATCCTCCCCTCCTGTCTAACACTTGTTAAAAGTTGGAACTTGAAGAGCAAACCATGGATTACACCGTGAAAGTTCAGTTTGTGACACCATCTCGCTAAACCAAGACAAAGCAAAATCACATGTATTTCTGATTTTCTTTTATACACACATATTACCTAACATTGAAATGTGAATGACTGGTTAGACTTGCAAATGTAAGCCTAAATTTTAAACCCCCTCCCACTTCCTTTTCATGGCAGAATGTGGGGCTGGGTCCACTTCAGTAACTTATATGAAGCCCAAATTATATTTTGGCATTTTTATGAAAATTGTGATTATTGTGTTCACAGACATCCTAATTAGGAGTTTCTTTTATTGTAAGGGTTGTCCATTATTTTGACAAAAGTAGTAGTTTGTTATTGGTTCCATTAAATCTATAGTTCTCTGTGATCCTTGAAACTTATAGTCTAGCATCACCATAGAAAAGTTATATTATCATGGTTGTGTAATGACCCATCATCCTCTTATTAATGTAGTTGTATTTCACAACTTGGATATCAATACTGTCCATATTTTTTTATAAGATATTGATTTATTGTAGAAAATAAATAGGATTTCAGAAAGTGGCATACATGTATATATAAGTATTTTTTTGATATGTTGGTTGCTAATCCTCAAATACATAATATGAGAGTTTTAATAAAGGTTTATAGTATACTCAATAAATATTTTTTACCCTATACATTACTTGTTATGGTTACCTATACATTTTCAAATACCCAGCATCTCAGAATTATACTCTCATTTATTCTGAATTGTGAGAGGAGAGGAAAAAGGTGGACAGATAAAAGGTTTACAAATTTGGATGTACCTGTGCTCTTCAAGTAACATGGGAGGTTGATTTGGTTTATACCAGAGGTAATCTGAGGATACATCCTAAAGGAATGGTAATGTTTGAAGAATGATGTTTTGTAATTATGCACAATATTGGTAAAGTATCTTTTGCCAGTTCCAATCCAAACTTTCCCTTGAGCTAATTATCTGACCATATTTTTTGTAGAGTTGTATGTTAACATGAATTTATGAAAATAAAACTTTTCATTTATTGCATGTACATGTGTAAAAAAAAATAACAAATAATACTGGCTTTTATCATGCATGCACACAAATGTGGTAAGGGGCAGTTGTTATATCCATCAACAGCAGCTGGGCTACTGTATGCAGCCATCTTATTGCTCCATCTAGAAAAACTATTTAAAATGTATATTTGTGATACTTTTAATTATATGAAGACACTGTAAAAGAAGCATGCATTTATCAAAGACTTTCATTTCTTTACAATTTGCTCATCAGAGTGCGGTTTACTGGAAAACAGTAAAAGCCCTATTACAGTGTAATCTTGGAATAAGTGTATTTGATTTTAAATTCATGTACATAGTGGATTTCATGCATTAGAATTAAAATCCCAATACATGTACTTGTATTCAATTCTGAAACAAAAGAATTTTTGTCCTGGTCCTACAGGACATTACATTTTGACTAGGGTTAACAAACAATATATGCTCTTGAGCAAATGAACAAAGTTTTGCTATCAGAGTACCCTCTGAGGAGCTGATAATGTACTGAAATCCATATGGCTAAAGCATGGTCCCATTTTGTATGGAAAAAGGGTCTAATGAATCTTCCTTGTGTTAGGTCTTTCATATTGACTCTTGCAGCTCTGAAACCCCCTTGCCTGTAAACATGAAACTTTTGGAATCTTTCCATTGAAAATAAGAAAAGTTTATAAAATGTTCTTCAATCAAGTTATTGCTTTTGAGGATTAGATTTTACCAGACTCTCAGGCATGGAGATTTTAATGCATTCTAAATTTTCTTATATGCTCGTATGGTGTCTGAGTCATATAAGGAATGAATTTTTTCAAACATGAACTTAAAGAAAAATAAAAGGTCATCATATTCATTTGCATAGTCTGCTTTGAGGACATTTATGTGAACATCTACTAGAAAGTAATATATAGCCTCAATGGTGGCCAGGTAAGTCAGAGGCTTCCCTCGTTGATATCGCCAGAAGAGTGTCTCTCTGCTTGTTAGCTCCACACACTGAAGATCTGAATGGTAGAAAATTAATTCTGCTATTATATGTAGATAAAACATGAAAACCTACCACTATCAGCTTGTTATTGTATCAGATGTCTTCAGATCGTTTAAGGGCTGACAGTGCTTTAAATAAGCAATCCAAGAATTCTTTAGTCAGGTAATTACTAGTAAATGTTGCTCTTAAACAAAGAGTAACCAAAAACCACTTCAGACGGACAGTGTTTCAAATAAGAAATCTAAGAGTTCTTTAGTCATATGATAGTGTGGGTGTTGTTTTCGAAGAGTAACCAATCAAAAATTGCATCTGAAAAGCTGTATGGAAATGTGAAATTATAATGATAATATTATTTTTATCCATACAGAGTGAATATCAACCCAGTTTTAAGCTCCACTGTGCCTGACATACACCCACGTGAAACTGCACTCTCCAGGTATAGATAAGTTACGTTTTCTTGTCTGCATTCTGGACACTATCCATCACTCCAACATCATATACACTAACTCAAGTATCACAAGACGCATCATACCCATGATAAAAGTTCCACAGAAGAGACACTGACCATTCAGACATACTGTACTTACATCCCCACACTTCTTTACCCGTAGTCCCGCCCAGTAGATGTAGCCTGTTTCCGGAGTGCTTTGGGAGCCCTATAAAAGGGGCTCCTGGCAGCAAAAGGTAAGATGTAATGATGTAATGAAATGACTCTACATTACTTCAGAAATAAAATTTTTGCATAAATTATTGATAAGTATAAAGACTGTCACTGGAAAAATAAAATAATCAGCAACTCCCCATCAGTGTAAATGGGTACACTGGACTTGATTATCAATGTACACATTGAATCGTAAGGATCTGTCATATCTCAACTCTTAAATACAGACAGAAATAACAATTGTTAATGCAAAAGAATATGGAGAGGAAGATCCACCACTATAAATCCTCTTCCTTAGGTGAAGTACAGTGGATACTCAAAATGAACATATGCGTGAAGGGAACAACAGAATAGGGCTGGTAAGTGTGCTATGATCTAAATTCTTGAAGCAAATTCTAGTTTGGATACTCTGCTGTACAAAGAAACTATGTAATGAATATGTAAGGGTTACTACACTACCTTTAATTCTTTCATCATTATAGATCCTCCTTGTCTGATTCCATGTACAGTCAATAAATACTGCTTTTGTAAATGGGATCAGTGGTTTGGTGCGTTTTGCCTGAGGTTCTCTAAGTCTCCTTGTAGTCTGGCTATCAAGGTGTGACCACAAGTCCTCAAGGTGTATGGCATCTTTGTCTGGGAATATGAGTAGTATCTGAGGAAGCATAGAAAAAATTAGAATGTTTTTTCTTTCATTTAAGAACTGATATGGGTTGCCAACAACCATACAGTACTCATTTGATGCAGTAAACTGCCAAGTATTGCATGGTCTAACCAATGGCAGGGGTACACAAGCACAACCAGCTCTCAGGAGCAAAAATCAAAGTAATACCTATAGAGGAGGGAATGTGAACCAACACTGCAGTGTAGGGTAAATGGGTCACGTTTTGAGGCCTGGGAGAGAACATAAGTCACCACTTTTGATTCAACTCTTTCTAGTAAGGATGCAGAGCTAGACCCAACCCAGAAGTGAGAGCAGTACTACATATAAGGGCAGATCAATCATGTCCAAACCAAATGTAAAATTTTCTTTGAAAACGTATGGGGAGGCTGAAATTTTTTTTCCGCACTGTGCATGGAATAAATTGTAAGATACATGTGGTTGCAACAATGTCCACTGTTATCTAAATTTATGGTGCAATGGCTTGTTCATGGATTTACATGGCTAAATTTACTTTTATAGTTTATCTGTTATGAATAAAAACATCTTTCAAGAAATATCTGTAAAAGTGTTAGATAAAATATATGTATTAATTATATTGATTATAATAGAATAAAAGCAAAATAATGATCATTCAATCAATATAAATGGTAGAAAAAAGTTAAAACAAGTTTGGTGGCAAAAATGTCTACTTTCATCTAAAGTTTGAAAACAATGATGGTACAGTGGCTTGTCCGTTGATTTTACGAGGCTAAACTTATTATGTGGTTTATCAGTTTAGAATAAAAACATTTTTCACTGAATCTGAAAGGGGTTTGAGGGTTACAATTACCTTTATGTTTACTACTAATATAAAATCATGATACTGTCCCATAATGTTTTTATACTAACATTCTCCTCCAGTGAGTAGTCTGGCAAGTTTGGAAAAGTGTAGATGTTAACATCATCAGGTGCTATTACTGCTGCATGGACTGCTGTACTCTTGCCATCTATCTCTCTTGGATGTTTGATGATATCAATTTGACAGGGTAGCTGTTAAAAAGACTTTTTTTTTTAACTTCTATTCTAAAATATCTGCAAAGTTTCTATTTGCCTGCAATATATGAGCTGTGTATAAAAATATTTATGTTTATCTCAAAGTGCATAGAAAGTTTTGCCATGTTACTATAACCAAATGGTTTAATTTATCTTTGATGTCTTTCATAAATGAAATACAATACTTTCATAACTAGTATAAATTACCTTTTACAGTATTCATACCTATGTAATTACATATCAGTTATGGGCTGCCATACAAAAACTGTCTGCTGTATAACCATAAGACCACGTTAATCCTCAAAATGCAAGGCATGTCAAAAAACAAGCATAGATGACAGTGGTGCATATCAATGGACACCATAATGTTCACATCAACCAAATTCCCCTACCTCTTCAATTATTTATAATCAACCCAGGACCCATTTTTAAAATGGACTCCTAGAGCTCCAAGGCTGTGCTACACTCAGCAGCAGGGACGGGATGAAATTCTGTGAAGTATGAAATTCTTTCATGAGACTGTTCAGTGCTCTGTGTCACCAAGGGACGACAATATAACTTTGCCAAATGAGACCTTTCACTTGCATTGTAATGTCAAGCAGGTGGAGTCAGGTAACACCCAACTGTCTCAAACATGCACTAATTCAATAGGAGCATCACATCAACAATGATTCTAAGAATTCTGCAACTGTAACCTACCCTCATCTTTGGAATCTTGTC
>JAUTXX010516631.1:0-11644 GCA_032273605.1 Panulirus laevicauda | reverse complement strand
TTTCTAATCTGCCCACCTCCCACCTTTCCCATGCTAATGCATCTTTTACACATGCCACCACTACTTCCCAAAATACATCCCATTCCTCACCCACTCCCCTCACAACATTTGCTCTCAACTTTTGCCATTCCACACTCAGTCTCTCCTGGTACTTCCTCAGACAAGTCTCCTTTCCAAACTCACTCACTCTCACCACTTTCTTCTCCCCATTTTCTCTTCTTTTTTGAAAACTTCTACAAATCCTCACTTTTTCCTCCACAAAATATTGATCAGACATCCCACCAACTGCTCCTCTCAGCACATTAACATCCAAAAGTCTCTCTTTTACTCTCCTGTCGGTTAACACATAATCAAATAATGCCCTTTGACCATCTCTCCTACTCACATATGTATACTTATGTACATCTCTCTTTTTAAACCAGGTATTCCCAATCACCAATCTTTTTTCAGCACACAAATCCGCAAGCTCTTCACCATTTCCATTCATAACACTAAATACCCCATGTACACTGATTATACATTACTCACCTTCACATTTGATTCACCCATCACTAATACTCGGTCCCATGCACCAAAGCTGTTGACACACTCACTCAGCTGCTCCCATAACACTTGCCTCTCATGATCTTTCTTCTCATGTGAATGTAATCTATGATAAATGGTAAGATAATTAGCACACCCAAGTCACTTAATTCCATATTTACATTAGAAGTATAACCCATGCTGTATTAATAGCTGATTTATGAAACCTTGTAAGTGGAGAGGAGGTATCAGGGAAAATGTGATGCCCACGTGATAGTAGACTACTGCTGGCAGCTGAAGAGGGATAATCCCAGATCACCTCACAAGAGAAAATGAACAAAATTGAAGCCCTTTCAGCTTAGCTGAAGATGTTTATAGTTCTTTGTTGTGTAAAGCACATTGCAGTTAATGTATTTGAGTTGAGAAACAAAATATTCTGAAATGTAGAATGTGTTTTATTGTTACTTTATCAAAATTACATTACTTTGATTTTATATTATTAGTGAATTTATGTAATCTGAATATGATAGAGAAAATGGATCATAAAGTGATTAAGTATGTCACAATGAACTAAAATCACACACTTTCATCATAAATACTTGCAGAAAGTATGATTTCACTGAATGATGATACATGAAACTAAAATTTCATTGTTATTTTTGTAGATAACTTGGCCATTTTCTGATTATAGTTTTACCATTGCTGCATATCCATGAAGGTTCTCAAAGTCAATTTAGGTCATGAAGTTTAAATCAGTTTTTAGATGTGGAAATATTCATAGTTCAGCATGACTGTGTAGTTCAAAAGTTGTGAAATATGTAGACAGGTTTTTTGAATGTATGCAAAATGAGTTTTAAGATTATGGGATTAGGAAATTGTACTGCGCATTGAATTTCCACTCCTAGTTAGCTTACCATATGTTTCTTGTTTAATTACAGTTTGTCAAGAAGTTACAAGAAGTTCCATGTAGAGGTGAACCTTCACTGCAGAATTCACTGGAGGTAGCACTGTCATCTTTGCGTCACCTCCCACCACATACATCACGAGAAATTCTCATTATCTTTGCAGCTCTAACATCCTGTGATCCAGGGGAAATTGGAGCTACTATACAGGTATTTTTGTCTTTAATGTGGAGTGATTTAAGGACACCAAACAAAATGTGACATATTATGAATGTCGGTCAGCATGACCTGTGATACTGTACTAACATGATTGTGGAAAATATAAGATTTTCACTTAAACAAGGTATGCAAGATAAAGCTGACATTGTATTTCTTGTGTACATGAACTCATCTCTATTTCACCCTGTTAGATATAGTGTATGAGGAACATTTTGGCATCACCCGTGCATCTGTATGTGAGTCTTTGGACTTATTTTTGTTAACTCAATAGAACAGGCCAGGTTAGAAAATTCGTCCTTACACTAAGGGTACTTTGGATTATAACCAGCATAGAATTTGGGGTATATAGTTGTATACATATGCATGTTGAATAGTTAAATCTTTGTGTAAGTGCACAAAATCTTAAGTTTTGAATGATGGGAAGTTCAAATTTAAGTAAATAGAAATGGGTAAGAGCTTGTTGGTTTGTCGCTGAAAGAGGAATAGCAATTAGGAATACTTTGTTTAAAGAAGTGCATATATAAGTATGTGTGGATGAGAAGGGTTGGGGGTCACCAGATATTTTTTAAACCATGGAATAAGGCATGTGTGAGCAGGAAGGGAGTTCCCGGGAATGAGTGGTTTCTAGTGAACATAACTTTGCATATAGGTTGTGATGTCACCATAGCTGTTTAATATGTTTTATGGATGTGGTGATGAGAGAGATAAATGCAGAGATGTAAGAGTGAAGAGCTGTTATGTGATATGCTTGTTGTTAAGGGTATGAGAGGTAAATCATTTGTTGTTTTCAGTTGTCATATCTCTGGTGGTAGACTGCTAGAAACTCTAGAAGCTGGTGATAGAGTTTTGGAGAGTTTGTGAAAGGAGGATGGTTTGAGGGTAAATTTGAATGGGGTGGGGTGGTTTGTTGAATATACATGTTTCAAATAACATGATTTTTAACCTTGAAGTGCTCATTATAGGACTTTAGGTGTATCTCTCATGTCATTTCCCCCTATTTCCCAAAAGCCTAAAAGTGTTCACTGTAAGACTTAAGGTATGTTTCTTAAAGGACTCTCCTTCAAGCCCTCAATTTCCCACAAGTCTAGAACCTTGCCAACCATGGTTTTGCTGTAGGGTCTTCCTTGAATGTAACCCCTGTGGTTGCTGAGGGACCTCTGTATGGTACTCTGTGGAAGGGTAGGGATGTCTCCTCACAAGAATCTCTCACAAACAGATTCTTGAAGTTTATTTTCCACAGGATGACATTTGTAGTGAAGTCTTCTCTCTGTGTGTCATATCCTCATCACTTAGAATAGATTTCATCTGCAGTTTATAACATTAGCTCTTGAGTTTGTCTAGTTACCCGTATAGATTGATGCATTCCTCTTCAATTTTCACTCCCCTCATGAATTGGTCATCATCTGCAAATATATTCAGGTAGAAGTCTAATCCTTGTGGTGAGTCATTTACACAGATAAAGATAAGTGTTCGTCCTAGAACATATCGTTGTGGCATGACACTGGTTCTCAGCCCATTTCGAGAAGGCTCCTCTGATGTGTTCTTGTTCCCTTGCAATAAGATAATCTATCCATTGAACTAGCCTTTTCCATATTCCTGTCTGTAGATGGACCTTCTTTACCAGTTTTCGATGTGGTACATGTCAAATGCTTTCAAGCACTTGTTATAGACAAGCCACCCAGCCTTCTGGAAAGTTTTGGATTGTAATTACCTTTTAGTGATTACCTAATTGTATTGTATGTTGGAGGGAGTTTTCCACATATGGCATCCTAGCTCTTGAACATTCTTTACTAACATACAACTTCTTAGATTTATTTATGCCTAGTCCTCAGTCATCTTATTCCATGCATACAACTTCTTAAATTTATTTATGCTGTCTTGATATGCCTTGTCCTCAGTCATCTTATTCCATTCATCCACCACACTTATGCTATAAAGTACTTATTTACATAAGTTTTAACATTTCTTGCTTAATTTTGTGATATGTTTCCTGGTTGCTCTATCCCTGCATCTCTCAAAGAACTGTTCACTGTATGTAATAGATTTGTTTTAAAAACTTGCAGGCTGTGATCAGGTCACTCTTCTCTCTTCTGAGGTAGGCAGAGTGAAGCCTCTAACCTTTCCCTGTGACTTAGCTTTCTTAATTCAGTCACCATCTTTGTTACTCTCCTCTGGACCTTGTCTTTAAGCTCTTACACTTCTTTAGATGCGATGACCAAACTTGAGAAGCATATTCTAGTTAAGACCTTTTGTAAGATGTGAATGCTGTGCTGAATATTTCCTTGCCCATGAACTTAAAAGCAATTTTGATAGTTGCAAGCAGACAGCTTGTTGCATTAACTGTTTTCCTAAGGTGGAATTCTGGTAACAGGTCAGTGACACTGTTGGCTCCTAAGTCTTTCTCCCACACAGATTCCTGCAGCATTTTCCCCACTGAATGATGTTCATATTAAGGCCCTCTTTTGCTGTGATCAATCCTCATTACTTTGCATTTACTCAGATTGAACTCCATTAACCATGTATCAAACCAACTTTAGTCTGTCACAGTCCTATCATAAGTTAATTCAGTAATACAGACTTTTCATTTCACTCATGATTTTTGCATCACCTGTAAAAGTATTCAGATGACAGTCCTACACTTTGGGAAGTCATTCACTAAGATCAAGAATAATAATGATCCCAGAACAGAACCCTGTGCTGTCTCCTAGTGACCTCTACCTATTTTAAGGAGGCTTTTTTGACTTGCATCCTTTGTTCTTTTCCACAAAGATAAGTCAACTGCTTAGTCTTGCTTGGTGATGCTGCTTCTTAATCAGTCTTCCAGGCCCCTCACTGTCAAATACTTTTTGGAATTCCTGATACAAACCATCCACTCAACTTTCCCTTTTGTTCAAGACAGTCTGCTCTCTCATAGATATCCAAGAAGTTTGTTACACATGAACTTTCCTTAAAATCATGCTGTTTCTCCACTGTAGAAAGTCATCCATTTGCTATCTGATTATCTTTTACAGAACCTCACATATCACACTTATCAAGGAAACTGGTCAGTATTTCAATGCCTCTTTCCAGTCTCCTTTCTCGTGGAAAGGTGTGATGCTTGTCTTTTTTTCCAATTCCTTGGGACCTTGACTTTCTTCAGCAATATGGTGAAATTACATCAGGGCCATAAGCATTTTATGGGTCAAGACCATTTAGTATTTTGTCAATGTCTTTTCTAGATTTTTTTTATGCTTGATCACCAATTCCTGCATTAGCATGGTAGTATCAGTAATGGACAAAGGCCACAACCATTCACATCCATTCTTTATCTGTCACATGTAATGCACAGAAACCACAGCTTTCTATCCACAACCAGGCCATGATTTACCAGGGAAAGGTCTGTAGGGCCTTTTCAAGATATCTCAGATTTTTCAAGAACCCCCTCCACATTCCATATCACTGGTGTTGGTGTTTTAGTGGCCTCCAATGTGAAAACACTTTTAAACTTGTTATTTAGTTCCTTACACAGCCTTACAGTATCCTTTATAATTCCTCTTTTTGATTTGTAAAGGCTGATTAGTAGCTCTTAAACTGACAGTTTATTCCTGGTAAATTTATGGAAAAGTTTTGTTTTTTTCTTCTGCCTTGTTCACAGTATCTTCAAAATCTATGTTCCTCTTTTCTTATTTTTCATCTTGCTTTAATTGTTCTTTGCTCTCTCATACCTTGCAAATGTTGGCTGGCTGGTGTACTGCCTATATCTTCATCACCACACAACCCAAAGCTCCTTTATTTTTTATGTCTTATTATGCTGTTCTTCCCTCTATTTTAAACTTCCTTTTGTAATTTGGGCTGGAGATACCAGTATTTTTACTTTTTCACTGTAAATTTCACAGAACCTCTTTACACACTGCCTTGGTCTCTGGGTACCAGACACCATTTTCAGTCTATAGGACCAGAGAAACTATTGAAGTTTGTGTAGTTTCTATAATCATATTTCTTTTTTAGGTTTTGCCTCACCTTGGCTCTCTTAACATCCTCATTTACCACATAGTCAAACTTTAGCATTACAGGGTCTCTTTTTCAATTGGTGTATCATATATTATATTCTTGGTGTCCATGCTAGCATGTATGAAAGTATGATCTATCAATGATAGTGTTATTCCCTTTCATCCTGGTTTGTTCACTGACATGCTGGTATAGAAATTGTCCTGTTTACTTTCCAAATTCCCCTGTCTCTCTCTTTATGATTGAAATGTCCCATTACTAGTACTTTACCATCTTTGACAAGTGCTTGTTTCATTGCTTCGTGTACCATTATGATTATACCTTCATTGTTATCATCATATGTTTGTTCTAGATTGTTGTAATTCTTCAGATTGAATAATATTAATACCACTCTATATTACTCCTCTACAGTTACTCTTCCCATTATGTACTGTTTGAATGGGCCATCCTCACTATTTTTTGAAACTTATGGATATCTTTTTTTAAGCAGGCCAGTCCTTTTCCTCTTTTGCCTACTCTTTTCCTCCTTACTATGATTTATCTCTTAAGCCAGTGGAGTGGCTCTCATGAAAAATAGCATCATACAAACAAGGAATGGGCTGGAAAATAAAGCTATCTGCTGAAAGTGCAAGGATATCTGAACTGTCATTTGTTACATCCCGTTACACACTGTAGTTACTTTAAAGATATTCTGTAGAGCCAGGATGACCAGGGTGCTGTTGCTGAGGAAGTAGGCTCAAAGGATGACATGCAGGATCAGCAGCTCTTGTGTCATTGCTACGTTATATCCTGGCTATCAGAATGAACAGCAAATGAGAGTTAACAAGAGTCCTGGACTTGTCATAGTCACCAGATTTATTTATTATTTCTGGTGGCATTACCCCACAGCGTCTCATTACAAACACTTTTTGATAGAGCAATGTCCAGTCATAAGACTTTCCTCTTTTTTTTTTTTCCCTGGGTTGAGATGAATCCAAATCTAGGTTTTTGGATAAGAAAAGAAATGCAAGAACTAAGTTTAGCTGTATCCTTACTCTGATCTGTTCTTCGAAGACTATATCTAGAGAGCTTCATTCCTAATGCCCTGTTAAGTCTCTTGAGATAATTACGAGAGATCCCCTGAAACTGTTAAGGGGAACATCTACTTGTATCCATTAAAATTAAAACCTCTGAAAGGAACATTTCTTCTGGTACTGGGACTTGTTTTGTTGGCCAAACCTGGCCAGCCTTTACCTTCTCCGTGGAGATCAAGAATAGAGGTCTTTTTCGGCATCCTTCTAATGTATCTGTTAATGATACTGTACTCTAGATGTTGAGGCTCAACCTTGTGTAGCACAGAAATTGCAACCATCAAGGCAGATTGAACCTAGTTTGTTACAAGTTGGCTATTCATACCTATTCGCCATTTTCCACATTAGCGAGGTAGCGTTAAGAACAGAGGACTGAGCCTTAGAGGGGAAAATCCTCACTTAGCCCCCCTCTCTGTTCCTTCTTTTGGAAAAGTAAGAAAAAATTGGCTATTCAAGCACTGTTTTTCACCTCCCTGTATTCTCTTTTTGAGAGTTTTCTCTAAATTTCCTCATTCATATTGATATGACCTAAATGCTAATGGAATGATATGGCCCTGGAGAGAAATGTTTTGAAATATTGAAAAATGCTCCTTTTCAAGGCAATGTCCTGCGAGCATTTTAACTGGATTGTTGTTTCTTTCCCTATCCTCTCTTCTCTTCAGGAAAACCCCTTTTCATCCATTGGTGAAATACCAGGTTGATGTCTGCGTTTCAAGAATTATGGGGCAGGTTGTTACCTTAGGCTAAGTGACATTGATGCCATCACCAATTGGATGGCAGTTGCTGACTGTTTGGCAGTTGGAATACTGGCATTCTTTCCTTAAATATACATTCTTTCCTTGTCATAGATAACATTTGACAACTCTACACTTATGCAGCTCATTTTTCGTAACTCTAAATTTTCCTTTGGTGAGCACCTTACATTATCCCTGCCTTTTGGCAAAATGTTAGGAGCAGTAGATAGTAGTAGGTAGGAAAATTTAGGCAGGAGCAGTAGATAGAAACATTGGGTAGAGGTAGTAAAGAAACATTGGGTAGAGGTAGTAAGTAGGAGCATTAGATAGAAGTAGTTATTAAGAACATTAGGTAGAAGCCTCAGCAAACACTGCACTAGACTTACCTTCTGCCAATGGCCTGTTAAGGGTGAGGCACTAAAGGTTAAGAAGTTGCATTGGAGTTCTTTAGTTATGGAGACTCTGTTGCCATGGCCACCCCTTTAAGGGAGTTCCAATGGGAAGAGGCATCAGAGATATAGTGAGATAGATAGAAGGGTGAGAGGCAATTTAATACACCAAAATGCAAAGGGGTTAAGAGATTTCTGCACCCTGGGAATCTTAGAGATTTTTCCAAGGCATGCAGGAAGCTGCCCCAGAGAGAAATGTTTTTTCATACTTCAATACTTACACTTCTTGTAGGTTTATTGTAAATTATTACAAGACTCCCACAGTTTGAACTGCTGAGGATTGTTGTGGTCAGTTGTTTCATTGGAAGTTTTTATTTTCATTGATACTGCTGGTATTAGTTTGCTAATTGATTTTAGGATCATATTTGATGTTGTCAGCTTAAGGTTTAGTATCAAAGGAAATTTGAACATAAAGTCCTTGTTTGTGTTCTGCCTCATCTCTTTCAGCACATCATTGCTTCAACTCATTTTTTACCAGCAGTGTATTAACACTTTTCTAGTAATCATTCTTTCTGTGAGACAGGTTTATCTCCAGCATTCCTTCAGTTGAACACTAATTCTGCTACATCGCCTTTTTACCTCTCATTAGATTTTTAGTACTTTTCTATTACTTTTTCATTTTTCTGTAGGTCTTCAGTCTTACCCAACAGTTGAGGATTTTCAGTTAAGAATTTTTCCAACATAACAAGAAACAAGAGCATCAGTGCATCATTTGAGCTCTTCAGAATATATCTTAGCAGAATAACTCGTCTCCTTGTGAGTATGTTTTCACCAGTCTTTCAGCATTATTCCACCAGTTTCCTGCTTTTCCAGCATCTTAACTGGAGTAAAATTTTTCTTCTCACCATGTTCTTCAGTAGCTTCATTGGTTATTGATATTCATATTGGCATTCTAATTTAGAAGGAGCCACAAGTAAAACTTAAAGGAAGTAATAGAAGTGCTTGTTTGTGTGAAAAGGATGTTTCTCCAGTTAATGTGTTGAGATTTATGCATATATTGATATTTAGTTGTAAAATGAAAACACTAATTTCATGATTTTCATGGCAGAAAGTGAAGGATGCGAATATTCGTGTGTCAGTGGTTGGTCTTGCTGCAGAGTTGTATGTTTGCAAGGACATCAGCAAAGACACAGGGGGTTCCTTCTCTGTCTGTATTAATGATGTCCACCTAAAGGAATTGATTCGTGAACACTTGGAGCCCCCAGCTGCATCAGTAAAAATGGATCACACACTTATTAAAGTTGGCTTTCCTCATCAGGTTAATGCAGATGCTAAACCTGCTTTGTGCATGTGGTAAGTAGTGTGATTTATATATCTTTTTTTATGTACAGTTATAGATAAGAATGTAAAAGGTGTCTGCTCCCTTCTTGCAAGATGGTGTTTGTCTTAGGATTTTTAGGTGAACAGGTTAAGAAAAAAAATGGATATGGGGAATGTATATTAGAATAGGTGGGAATTGTTGTAAGGAGTACTGAGCTTATGTTGTAACAGAAAAGAAGTTCACGATTATTGAAGGGTTCATAAAGATCTTTTGTTTAATTTCTTTCTTTCTTGTTTGTTGTTTCCTGCCTCAGTGAGTAAGTGCCAGGAGCAAATATCTAAATCTTTGAGTAAGAATCTTTGCGTTGCTTCTGCCTCAGTTCCTTTTTTGTGGGAAGTGATATAGGAGGGTCCCGTGCTTACCACAGTGCTGGTAACTGAGGTTTTGAACCTATGTGCTTAAAGAATGTGTACCATATTACCAACTGCAGCAAGAAGTTTTGTGTATCCATGGTATTTTTTCCATTATCAAGTGTGTCTCATGGCATAGGCTGCTTCTAGCCAAGCATGGTGAAATTCAGCACAGCGGTGTTTAGAATATGTGCACAGTGATGTGTGAGGTCAGTACATCACCCTGACCTTACCTCTTGCACTCTTTCTGCATTGTTACTTCTTACTCTGCCTCTTGCCACCTGAGGAACTCCATAAGTGATCTCAATACAAGCTTTTGAAACTGGGCTTTGGCTAGGATGTGTAAATGCTCCCCAACTTATGACCATCCATACAAACAGTCAGAAAAAATATATATAAGAAATATACGTAGATATGAAAATTACGCTTGGTTGTACATCCGTCAGTGCTGACAGCTGCATGCATATGATAGTGAATGTCAGATGATCCTAGCATTATGTACATCACAGTGTCTCTCATTTCCTACTCTCAGGTACCATTCAGTAAGCGTACATTATTCAAGTGAATCTAACCAATTTTTGTGCTGGATTAAACCATTTTTTTGTATTCAACCTCAAAGGAGATGACGTGCAAGAGGAAAAACTCACCACATGTTGATGGATCTGACAAGAAGCTAAGGAAGATGCTTGATTTGGAATTGAAAACAAAGGTAATCACTCGGTATGAAGGAGGAAAAAAGTTGCCAGTGTGAAGGAGGAAAAAAAGTTGATGTGATTGCATGTGATCTATAGTTGTCTTATTTGATGGTCTCCACAATTGTAAAAGACAGAAAAAATATGTGAAGCAGTGAAAAGTTTGGAAAGTATGAAGTCTATGATAATAACAAAGCAACAACAAGGGCCTATCCACAAAATGGAAAAGTTGTTGATTCTGTGAATGGGAGATCAAATTCAAAAACATGTACAACTAAGCTTACTAACAATTCAGGTGGAGGCTAGAAGTCTTTTTGAGACTTTGAAGGAATGAGCAGGAGAGGATTACATTGAGAACTTCACAGCAAGTCATGGTTGGCTCAATAGATTTAAAAGAAGATGTAGCTTGCACAATGTTCAAGTCACAGGTGAAGCAGCAAGTGCTGATGGAGCTGCTGAAAAGTTCATTGAAAATTTGGATGAATAAATCTGTGAGCTAAAGAATCTTAAATAAATAGTAAGAAGAAACTGCAGAATCATATCATAAAGATGGGTGATAAAAAATGAGGTAATCATGCTCGAGATCAAATAGGATAAAAGAATGCTGTATACTAGTTCTACATGCCACACTGCCATACACCTGACTTATGTCCATTTTGAGATCTGACCAGTCGGTCAGAACGAAACTCAGACATATGTTGGGGAACAACTCTATATCTTATCCTGGACAGTGGTTTGGTGAAGGGAGAAGAGGTGGTGAATGCCTTGCGGAAGATGAAATGTGTCAAGTTGGCGGGAGTCGATGGTGTTAAAGTTGAATTTACTAAGAAAAGGGATTGACTGTGTAGTTGATTGGTTGGTAAGGATATTCAGTATATGTATGGATCATGGTGAAATGCCTGAGGATTGTCAGAATGCATGTATAGTGCCATTGTATAAAGGCAGAGTGAATAAAAGTGATTGTTCAAACTATCGAGGCATAAGCTTGTTGAGTATTCCTGGGAAATTGTATTAGAGGATATTGAGTGAGAAGGTGAAGGAAAGTGTAGAGTATCAGACTAGGGAAAAGCAGTGTGGTTTTAGAAGTGGTAGAGGATGTGTAGATCACGTGTTTGCTTTGAAGAATATTTATTTATCTTTATTTTGCTTTGTCGCTGTCACCCACGTTAGCGAGGTAGCGCAAGGAAGCAGACGAAAGAATGACCCAACCCACCCACATACACATGTACACACATACACGTCCACACACGCAACTATATATACCTATACATCTCAATATATAAATATATATACACACACAGACATATACATAATCTCAATATATAAATATATATACACACACAGACATATACATATATACACATGTACATAATTCATACTGTCTGCCTTTATTCATTC
>JAUTXX010516620.1:0-11644 GCA_032273605.1 Panulirus laevicauda | reverse complement strand
CCCACAACCCAGGCAGGACGGCTACACCCCTCACACCCACAACCCAGGCAGGACGGCTACGCCCCTCACACCCACAACCCAAGCAGGACGGCTACACCCCTCACACCCACAACCCAGGCAGGACGGCTACACCCCTCACACCCACAACCCAGGCAGGACGGCTACGCCCCTCACACCCACAATCCAGGCAGGACGGCTACACACTTCACACCCACAACACAACACAAAATAAAAACGGATAATCTAATTAATGAATCATTTAACACCGGCGCTTTTACCGAATTACATTAATTGACAAAGCTTAAAAATCCATCAACATAAATCACAGGTAATGCATCATAAATGGATATGGAAAAAAAAAAAACTATCGAAATCTTATTTTGCATTTTGCTGTCCATTTGTATATATTATCAAAAGAGCTTATTTCATCAGCATGGATTACCAACCCATGAAAATAGATAGGAAATAAATTGTTCAGTCGGGTGTGGGGGAGTAAAAGACTGAATGAACCATTACATCAGCCGCTGAGAACATTGGCTCAATGCTGTTATGGTCTGAACCACTACACCAGCCGGTGACGACACTGGTTCGGTCCAGTGTTAATTCGGAGACTAAACAATGGTTACACAGGCTGCTGACTCCGGCGCTACACGAACACTGATACCATATTTCATCAGTTGTAACGTGAGTGTAGCTCAAGAGTGAGATGCAGAGAGTGACATGACACATGAACCTCCTAGCATTATCTACAATGTGAACTTGTTCACAGAGATGGACAGACCGGGATGTACATACCATGGTATCTACGTGTGGCACAACTCACACAGCTACTTACTTCATCTGTGTAATCTTGCAAGCTTTTCTTAAGTTTTAAACTTATATAAAACTATTCAAACTGTGTAAGCTTACATTTAGGTATTTCAGTCATAAACATACATGTTCCTATCTCAACTGTAACAATAACGTAATATCTGATACATTCATTTCAGTACAAATGACGAACTGTTACACTGGTAAGTAATATTAGCTTAGAATATACATGTCTGGCAGGTGAAAACAACAAATGGGAAAATAAAAGTTATTTTCAGTATGAACCACATAGTAATTCTAGCGTCCCGGGGAAACACGACAAACACATAACTAACTACACTTGAATCATAGGATGATATTACTGTGACAAATTCATCCCTTCAAATTTCTAGTTATTTATGATTACCTTAAAGATTCGTGTAAAACTTGAGATACAATCTGGCACAAGATGGAATACAGGTCACAGCAGGTACGTATTTATCGATGTGGCAGAAATGATAACAACGTAACTACAGTTACAACCAAATGTTCTTCCCTGGACATTACACCGCGACACGACTGATTCGTGAGGCAAATATACTACTGTTGTCATCTCTCAGAACTGGAACGAAAGTATGTGAATATGACCGAGTGAGGGAGGGCAAGGAGCCATATGAAGGCGCGATGACAATTCGCCAGCGAATGCTCGCTGACCAGTGTTCGTTCACGGGTGAATACTATGTACGTGAATATATGACAATCGTTAAGAAATATTCATTACAAAGATCAACAGATCAGGATTAAGGAACAGAAATGGAAAACGTTTTACCGTAGGTATTGCTGAAAACTCAAACTTTAGAACTCTTAAATACCAAACACGACAGACTGACGACCTGCCAATAACAAACAACATTTACGAAATATAAACAAAATAGAAATTTGTGAACAATTGTAAACTGGGTGAAAATGTATGATATGAAAAATAAACATATAAGATATTCAAATTCAGAAACTTCTTTACACTCACATAGATAATTAAACATTGCAGTCAGTCATGGACGAAAATGAATCTACAAAGAAGAAACCCAGAACAGCAAGACATGGGCAGGTAGGTGACATCCACCAGATAACTGAGGTCATCATACTAACCTGGTCACGATCTGACAACAACTTCACCAAAGTCACGCGAATGTTGAACAACTTCCCTCGTCTTACTTCAGCAGTTCTTCCTTTCTCGCTGTTACTCTTCCTCAGCATCACCTAGGACGTATATAGAGTATTAACTCACGCAGATACCAATGATTTGGTCAAAATCTTTTTAGAGTCGAAAATTTGACCTTAAAAGTACAAATAAAAGTTCTCAGTAAACTCTTACTTCTTAAACTTCTCTAGATTAAATTAACTCAGTTTCTTTCTTAAATGACCATACAAGAGAATAATGAAATAAACGTCAATAATTAAGGGCAATCCATAGAACCCTGAGAGCAACATAGACATACCTTCGCCCAGTGTTCGCACCGCTCGGGTTCGACTGATTGGTTCATTTGGTCGGTACTATCCGTACAACATGACGTTCCAGTAATGATGAAACATTTAGAAATTTCTGAATCAAGATAAAGTCTATTTCCATCCTTCATGAAAAGGCCGTAATATTTATGATATAATTGAGGATAATAAACAGTTCAAGATAACTGTTTAAACAATTAATGTTTGTGATTTAAAAGAATGTCAGATCGAGCGCATTCTACGTTCACTGATACTTAAGATACAGTGGAATTTGAAATCGTTATAATCAGTCTCTTTAACCAAGATATTTACAGCAACAGCTGCAAAACCATCGATGAAATTCTATCATGATAATGTGCATCATGACTATTATAACATAAGAAAATAAATCAAATATTCAAATTAGCTACAAAAACAAGTTGCAGGAATTGTAAACAAAACTTACGCTTAACCACGGCCAACAATGATTACTCACCTGTCTACCTAGAAACTTTTGATAGGCCAAGTGGTCCACTCCAGTACATATAAGTTAGAGCATTACAAGTAAGACTTCCCACAGACAAATAAACTGTGGTTGTCTTATAGTCCATCAAAATACTGTAAACTATTGAAGAATGGATATTATCATACTTCCGCCATACTGATGTGGTTTATGGTTGGGTCATAACCTGCGACAGTTGAAGTGAGAGCGGTGGTGGTGAGAGGGTATCGGTGGTGGTGGGGTGGTGATACGTGTGTGGTGGCAGCATGGTAGTGTTGTCAAGGGACCAGCCAACCACCTCTGGGGACCATTGTTGTTGTTAACTACTGGACGGGAGGGAGTGAGACTGACCTGAGATCGAACAGGTGACAACACTAGTTATCTGTAAGGCCAGCGTAACACCGGTGACGTCATAAGTAGCGCCAGTGACGTTATCACACCGAGAACGTCAGTGTCAGGACGAATGAAAGTCAGGACAGTGACGGCATAGGCAGGTCGGACTGACGCCATGGGCAGGACCAGCTGACGTAAGAGGTAAGACTGAGTGGTTCAGTTAACATGTCAGTGTTCTGTATGTTCTCCCTCAACACAGACTCCCTCATCCTTCATTTCTGTCTACACACACACACACACACACACACACACACACACACACACACACTATCTCTCATGCATCACTGTCATCTACCCTCAATTCCAGAGAGTGGGTCACATGCACACGACAGTACACCTATTGTGGGGGGTACTGCTGTGCTCCCACCCACCTCTGGCTAGTGGAGGGCTCCCAGCTCATCAGGCTGGGGAGGACACCAGCACCGCAGGCTGGCTGCAGGTTAAAGGAAACAAACACAAACTGTTTATCTCACTTGCTGACCGTGAACTAGCTGGTAGTTAGCCCAGTCTGGGGTCGTGCTGCCGGGGTTGACCTCCTCCATTCTTATATGTTTCATTTCCTGAAGCAAAATTGTGCAAAATGATGAGTTGGGCCAGAGGGAGGGAACGCTGCCTTTCTCTTCCCTCATTATGGTGCGCCTTAAGAGGTAACTAGCAGAACGTAGCGTATGATTCTGTTGTCTCATGGTAAAGACCATTTGATCTGACTTGTCTTTATCTTGCGCGCGCACACACACACACACACACACACACACACATACACACACAGCAGCAGCAGCAGCAGCGGCTCATCAGCCTACGGGATTAGGAAGGATTAACTTTTAAAGGATGAAGATGTGTGAGGAATTGAACGAGATATTCGAAAGTATTTTCACGTTGGACTACACCATAGCCCCATCGCCGAGGATGCGGACTGGGAGGGAGGTCTTCAAAAGCACTGAAATATGTAGAAAATACATAAACAGAATACTAAAGGATCTTGACCCACACGGGGATCCTATCGACAGCAGGAGCCAGGACTGGCACCTCCCGCCCCCTTCCACATCAGTGAGTTTGTTGGGGCCCACCACACCCAAGGTTGCCTTCCGAAGAATTTATGACGAAATTACTGGTTTCAGTGGAAGGTGTTCCTTATCACCAAGCTGGCGAGTATGTCTGGTGATGGATGAAGCTTCAGAAGTTACACACGACGATGGATCTATATGGTAACATGGGAGAGGAAACTTCTGATACCATGAAAAATTAGAGTCAAAAGATGTAAATCATCTGTGATGTGCATTTGATTATACAGGTGAACATCTGACGACCTAACTGTCAGGGAACATGTACCCGACACGTTCTCATCTTGTACTGTGATAACTACCTGCAGGTCAGACTGCTGGCCTCCTGACCTTTATTGTGGAGTGATTGTAAACTTCGCCATAAAATGCTGTGTGTAGTTCATCCACGTATGTGTCAGAGATACTGAAATTGCTCACCATTTTCATTACCTATAAAACGACTTAACAAAGAGAAAGACAAGAATAATCTGGGAAGCGAGGAAGAGGAACAGTCTTAGACAGACCCAAGGATCGCTTCGACCTGGCAAATGTGACGGGTGTAGGGCTACGCCGGGTCTGGCACCACTGCTCCCGTGGCGGTGAATCCCTACCAAACCCTCCGACAGGAGACAAAGTCGCTGGCTCTTCCAGCAGGGTGACAGTCGACAGCCTGTAGTGGCCTTCAGGTATTATAATTCATCAACGGCCAACAGTAGTAGATTCACCCGTAGACCCAGCAAAGTAGTGAGGAGGGAGGGAGGGTTGTGAGGCAGGTCTGCTGTCTCATCTCAGGTGAGTGGCAGCCTGGCATAGGCCACCCGACCTGTACCAAATGGACGCCCTGGCTGGGGATCATAACTCCCCCTGTCTCCCCCCAGCTACTCTCCTCTCCCCATCTGGAATGTCCCCTACACTATCGATACGTCCTCCCCTTACATTCATCTTGTCCCGGCAGAATCCTTCGAAAATCCTTGAAAACTCATAATTTCATCAACGTAAATCACCTGATGCTTGGAAGTAGCTGGGTATGTGGGACAGGGATTTTGATGCAGGGCGAAGGTGAAAGTTTGTATCAGCTATAGAAGAAGAAACGACGTGGATGGCAAGACATAGAGAGAGTGAGGGATCTGGCGGGCGGAGATGAGAGGAAAGATTGGGTAAGGCACTGCATGAGGTGAGACGAAAGGAAATGATTGGAGTGGACGTAGACATGAAAGGTACTCAGGGAAGCAGCAGCTACTACATACGCGGGTCAAGTGTGTACCATGAGAGGAAGGGTGGGCAACAATGGGTGTCAGCGGTAGTAGCAGTATCCTTCTGCCTCATTTCCCATTATGCCTGGGTTCCGTAATATTAGTTCGAACGATGATGGCAACCTGTGTAGAAACCTCAAATGCCTATTAAGACTAATTATGTCGAGTAGGTGTGTATACTTACGCCGAGCTTTAGTTAGTCTTTGAGGATATTTATAGGACGCCTGACCCACTGGATGAGTACGCGCTGTTGATGAGGAAGACTGATGTATGAGTGACGAGCACGTGATCATTGCATCAGTAACATCATAACATGACGTGTTCTAGTTGTACTGAGTTGGTGTTTCTGTGACTGAAGCCTCTGACCTACCTTACTGGTCAACAGCATCATGTAGAGCCTTGTAGACCTAATCTTGTTTTGTATGTAACTTCCTCTTGACTAAACAAGTCTACTGAGTGAGCCCTCTTGTCCCTCTCATCCCATGTACAGTTTTTTGTGTACCTCGGCTGAGATCCGTGAAACTTTCACAATGCCAAATTTCCCACACTACCAGAGGAACAGGAGAGTAAACATGAGGGGACAGGTAGTTCCACCCTTTCACGTTTTGCATTCATCTTCCCTTTACCTTCCTTCAGCCGTCCTCTCTTCCATCTTCCCTTTACCTTCCTTCAGCCGTCCTCTCTTCCATCTTTCATCCGCCGACCCTTCAGAACCCATTCCTCATCCCTCCGTTCCTGCTCTCATCTCTTCCTCGTCCTCTTCCTCTGCCTCTCTTTCATTCATCTCAGGCAAGACAAACAGGTCGACTACAGCTTAGGAATGTCGCACCAGTGAAAAACAAGACCTCCACTTCCTCCACATGACACTGTCATGATCTCCCTGCTGGCACTGCCACCCATGTACCCTCACACAAGGATCACAAACATTACTGTCGTCACCACGTCTGACGTCATCGTGCAACATAACAGCAGGATCATCAACACCAGGTCCCATGCCAGTGTTCACTGAATCAGTTTTTTTGTGTTGTGAGTACAACTGGTGGTGTGTTGCGAGTATACCTCCCAGTGCCTGGAGATGTGTTGCCAGTATACCTCCCAGTACCTGGCGATGTGTTGAGAGTATACCTCCCAGTACCTGGCGATGTGTTGAGAGTATACCTCCCAGTGCCTGGCGATGATAATAATAATATTGATGATAATAATGTATCCCGCGTTTGTTCAATTATTTATGCATAAGTTCAGCCCCTGCCTCCTTGCTGGGTGGTAATATTCGTTCATGTGAATACCAGGCAGATTCGATGTGCCATAATGACGTATATAAGTCGTATGTTCACACAACCTTCTGACCACATCTCGCTCTGTTTACCCACAGTAAACAGTCAGACATCCAGGACGAGGTACCTCGCACACCAGGCCGGCCTCCTTAATTCTTCTACCACTTTTTGTTTTCACTACATGACATTTTCACTACATGACATTTTCACTACATGACATTTCTTTGTCTCTGACGAATTAGCAATGTTTATTCCCGTCTTCATAAGCATCTCATCATATCTGGAACCTTCCCTGAATGTTGAATTCTTAGGTCCCTTTTGTTCTTCATTGCGCTGTTTCTACCGTTCTTTCCGTGTCTTTTCATTATGCTACTGACCTCCTTCATGAGTTTGCTCAATAAACCTTCAGGATGATATATAAGTTGTTATTACTCCTTTCCCAGCAGAGGAACGTAACGTTCAGAACAGATATGTGTGTGTGTGTGTGCGTGTGTGTGTGTACGTGGTGGGCACCGACCATGGAGCGGGTATGCATGTCAGTAGTGACTTAACAAATGTGGGTCCCGTCCTGAGCTCAGAGAACAACACATTACAGACAGATACACGGCAGATGGACAGACATATTGATAGCTAGACGGACAGACAATCCATTAGCCAACCAACTTGGTCTTGTCAACACAGCTCAGTCATGTCGCTCAGGTAGAGCCAGCCGCCTCTGCACATTCCTCGCGCGCGCGTCCCCGGCTGCTCCCACACCTGACATTTATGTCACTAACGATGAAACTTCCGAGCCAATTTCGATTCATTTTCCTCTAGCTAATTGATGATGATGATTGCCTCCTCACTTTCATCGTGGACACAGTAACGCCGGCATGTTTCTGGTGACCAGTTGTCACCTGAGGGCAGGCAACACAATGTTTGCAGCTCCCCCGCCAGCCACGGTGTCCGTCTTTCATGTAGTTCACATATGATTGTAACATATGACTCCATGACCGGGAAGACGGACGCACGGTGAGGGAGGGATGCCCTCACTGGAGGTGGAGGGACTGGTGTCGGGGGCGCTACGGACGGAGTGGTCCATCACTACACTTGATGCCACAGTGAATGTTGACAGCAACGTAGTGGAAAACAAAAGGTATATAACAGTCCCAGAAATTCATGGTGTAGTGAAAACGAGAAGTGGTAAAAGTGTGACAGGTGAAACAAGGCGAGATATGTCTGACAACATCCTGCAGGTCCTGCGTGATGTCAGCTGACAACATCCTGCAGGTCCTGCGTGGTGTCAGCTGACAACATCGTGTGGGTCCTGCGTGGTGTCAGCTGACAACATCCTGCAGGTCCTGCGTGGTGTCAGCTGACAACATCCTGCAGTTCCTGTGTGGTGTAAGCTGACAACATCCTGCAGGTCCTGCGTGGTGTCAGCTGACAACATCCTGCGGGTCCTGTGTGGTGTCAGCTGACAACATCCTGCAGATCCGTCAACATGAATACAAAAGATCTTGTAGATTTCAGGCAACAATGTTTTTCGTAGGACGGTGACGAGCCTCGCGTCCATTGCTTTATGTCCTTACATTATCAACGAAGAATCTTTGTTTCTAAGTATCGTGCTTTAAGATTGACACTTTGGTTTTAGTTTATATGAATTATTGGCCAGTCTCTGGGGTAAGAGGACAGCAGGGTCAGGGGTCAAGCGTTCCTGCTGTTGTGTAACATAATGTCCTCAATTCGTCCTGGTGATCGTACGTTAGTTGTGTGTTTCCCGCCATCCGTCAGTTGTTCCATAGAGGACCGCCTCCCACGACAAAGTCTTCCACTGGTTGGACACATATTTTTCCTCAGAAAATGGATCTATTCTCTCCTGTGTTCCATATATAGTTGTTGTTTTTTCTTCCTTTCATTTTTTTTGTGATTTCCTCCAGGGTCATTTCCCTGGCCCGGGCCTGTCCGGCACCACGAACCCATCAATCATCTGTCACAAGGGAAAAACTCGTGGAAAACAGTAGCTCCCTCCCTGGGTACTCCCGCGGGAGGCATGATGTGGTTAGAGGCCTACGCGTGGGCAGCGCAATGCGGCACTCTGCCAGCTGCTGCCTTTACATTTTATCTTCACTGGAAAGTCTTCTCGACTCTACTGATCACCTTAAGGCGCTCTAGACGTACATTGTCTTCTGGCTCGTGGCATCCACTCATGGCCTCTTTACTCACATGAACACGAGGGCACGACCCTTGGATATAACTATCTGACACTTAAAGGTTAGGTCAAGGTCATGCCATCGTACCCAAGGGTCTTACTGCTGTGTGGAGGGTTTAAAGAATTATTCTATCATCAAGGGTCACTTCCTAAAGGCCAGCCATCTGCTGCCTGAGGGCGAGGCCTATTTTGTTTGAGGGCGAGCTATCTGCTTTGATTGAGGGCGAGCCATCTGCTGTCTGAGAGCGAACCATCTGCTGCCTGCAGAGAGCACGAGAAAAAAAGATCGCGCTTGTAAGACATTCTTGTGATATAAAAAAGGGCGCATCCAAGCAGGCAGACACGGGCTTGAGTCACAGCTTAACAAACTCTTACAGTGTGAGGGTTTACTGTGCTTCCCTTGTCTTAAGAACTTCAACATTCCGTGCTATATCTTATGCTAACTCGACAGCTGTCAAGTTCTTCAACACGTTCATTACAATACACTAGCTGGGTAATACACAAGCCGACGGTGACCTTCGCAGCCTTGCAGGGTTAACATTACGAGGGTCTGACTCGTTGTGGGCCTCACACGCGTCCTGCTGAGGGCTGCTCCAGACCTCTAAACAAACCTTCCTCTTCCCAGCCAGCTTCAGACGTGTCAGTTACACATTCACTCTGGTACGACAACGTGAGACGTCTTAAACTTCCTCACAAAACTGCATCATCCAACGGTCACAACACTGTCTCAAAACCTTCTCATAAGAATATCTCGACCTGCTCACAAGACTGCCTTAACTCACATGGGTTCCTGACCCTGCTCACAGACTTGATCATGCAAGAGAATGTCTGACACACAGAAAGTTGATAATAGACACCGTCGCTATAGTTGTGTCTTGATGAAACCAGATCCAATACTAAAAACTCATTTATTGTGATGATGTTGGTACGATATGTTGGTCACAATGAAATACCTGATTTGATATGACTGATCTCGTGTGTCTGCATCAACCACTCCAGTCAATACTGGATCGAAGTGAACGATGTGAGTTTCTATTGGTATTAGTTTGTAACGTTTCCTATTACTTTATCATGTGGTTTTGTCTTTACTCCCATCTATATCTTCTGTTGATATTACTGTATGAGTTTTCGGTCATGTTTTAGAAGAACAAAGAACTCGAATAACCCGAGGGAGAAGGAATGAGTGAGGTGACCTCTCACGTTACGGTAAGGTTTTGGTGTGTCTCCTGGCTCAGTGACAGTGGTGGTAGTGAGGCGCCCCGCCCCACCACATCTTAGGATGCAGCCTCGCACGCGGACCCCAACACGACGACTTTGTACTCGACTTCATATCCCAGTTGTATGTGTCACTCTAGGCAACCTGCCTGATACACCTTTGGTCGTGCCGTTGCTTTGAAATTTTTCTAAGCTGTATCCTTGCTAGACGCGGTGTTATGTTTTTGATAGTTTTTGTCTTTGTTGTAATAATGTTCTTGTTACTGCAGGTGTCAATGTTTGGTGTTGTTATTGTAATTTTTTTTCACTTGATGTCTTGCCACTATTGTTGTCTTTACTAGTGTTTCTGTTTTTACAAAGATTGTTGTTGTTTTTGCTTTTGTACTTGTCACTGTTTCTGTCATTATTACTGTTAGAGTCCCGTTACTATAACCTCATTCACTTACCGTTCGTCCACCACACTTGCACTATAACTGTACTTCTTACATGTCCTTTAACAAGATTCTTACTTAATTTCACGTTATGTCCTCATGTTGCCCTGTCCTTACATCTCGGGATGAACTGTTCACTGTCCACGTAATTGATCTGCTACGAATACTTAAAGGTGGTCATGACGTCATTCATCACTCTTCTCTCTCCCATGGTGGGCAAACTTAAGTCCTGTAGTCCTTCCCTATAAAGCAGCTCTGTTAATTCTGGTACCATCTTTGCTGTCCTCCTTTGCACCTTCTGTATTAGATATTTGTCCTTCTTTAGATCAGTTGACCAAACGTGGGAAGCATGTTCTAGTTGGCCTTATGTAGGATGTGAACAGCTTGCTGACTATTTCCTTATTGGTAAACCTGAATACAATTTTTAATATTTGCCAGGAAGCAGTTGGTCTTCTTGACTACTCTTCTAAGGTGGGACTCTGGCGACAGATTAGAGAAGATGTCGACCCCCAAGTCTCTCTCGCACAGGTTCCTGTAGCTTATTTCCCGCTTGATGATATTCATGGCGAGGCCTTCTTCCACTGTCACCCATCCTCCTTACTTTACATTTACTCAGCTTGAAATTCATCATCCAACTATCAGACTAAATGGAGAGAGAGAGAGAGAGAGAGAATGTATATATGTGTGTGTGTGTGTGTGTGTGTGTGTGTGTGTGTGTGTGTGTGAGTGTGTGTTCAGTCGTGGTGGTGATGGCATGTAAGGGGACGTGGTGCATGTGGTGGTGGCGTGTGGTGCACGTGGTGGCGTAGCGTGGTGCCGTGGTGCACGTGGTGGCGTAGCGTGGTGCCGTGGTGCATGTGGTGGCGTAGCGTGGTGCACGTGGTGCCGTGGTGCACGTGGTGCCGTAGCGTGGTGCACGTGGTGGCGTAGCGTGGTGCACGTGGTGCCGTGGTGCACGTGGTGCCGTGGTGGCGTGGCGTGGTGCAGGTGGGAGAGGCCAGGGGGTGAGCACCAGCTGATATCCTCGTGGTCGATGATGATGACAACGTTGCAGGCGAGCAGTCGTCGTCT
>JAUTXX010516598.1:0-11647 GCA_032273605.1 Panulirus laevicauda | reverse complement strand
CGCCGGATCCAAATGTGCTTGCAGCAGCGGGGAGCTCATTTAGAGCACATTTTTTGAGCGCCAGTTAAACAAAGAGTGTTTGTGGTACAGACTTGAAACTTTGGAGATGTCTGCTACATAGACTTAACCTAATGTAGCTTAATTTTTGTGTTGATTTAAAGAAAAGTTTGGAAGTTATTCGATTTTTATTGATGAACGTTTTTTTTGTGTCACCCTGTATATCATTTCACTGTCTTCAGCAAACCAACAGGGAAACTGAATGGAGATGGAAGGATGAACTGATAATAGTTTTGAGTGCTTGAGGTCTGAACATGCAGGAGGGAATAAGGCATGCATGGGACCAAGTGAATTAGAGCAAAGTGATGTGCTGTCAACAGACTGAAATAGGACATGTGAAGTGGCCTGGGGAAATTATGGAAAGGTCTGTTGGGCTCAACTGTGGATAAGGGAGTGTGGCTTTGGTGCATCATACATGACAGATAAAGAATGGATGTGAGTGAATAAGGCCATTTCTTTGTCTGTTCCTGGTGCTACCTTGCTAACATGGGAAATAGGGAACAAGTATGAAAAAAGAAAAACATTCTTTTTCCATTTTCCTCATTTACAAATTCATTAAGAAAAGATATCATTTACATGAATAAATGAAAAAAAAATTCTCACCAAGAATACAAACAAATACATAACATCATTGACACCATTCTAAAAATTACTGCAATAGTGGCAATGTAACTGATTTCTAGCCATGACAGTTACACTCCATTTAAAAATTTATATATAGCTGTGATAGTTGTTATTTTTTTCCAGCTGTGTTGTTAGGCTGCAAGTGACATTAATGATTATAAAGTGGAAATATATATCATATGGCATCCAAACACTGGAACTTAATTTTGTTAGTCCTGTTTGGGATCTGCTTCTCATTCTCACAAGTATGTCCTCCTCATTCTTGCCAACTCTAAACATTTTCACTCACCTCTCTCTTGAAATAAATCAGAATGAGAGATTTTCTTCATCTGATACAATCATTTAGCACTCTCTTTACTTCTAAAGGCATAAGAATACTGTGCAGTGAGGGAGCAGTGCAATGCACCCAAAGAAATGGACACACAGCTGGCAGGGATGCACTACGTGCTGCTGATGTACCAAGTCACAAGAAAATGTGCCCAACTGTCCACTGTGATTACTGAGGCATACTGGCTGCTTCATAGACTCATCCTTTATTTAGGTTGCCTTCTATGACCAGCCAATAAAGTCAATAATGCAAGCAATTTAACTAGAGGGAGGAATTAGATGTGTAGATACCAACTGTGCCCCATTATGTACATGTAAACTGATGCCCATAATACTGATAGCTTTAAATTTCTTGTGTAAAGAACATTTTGATGAGTTTTCCTTGTTTACTTTTTATTCTCACAAAATTCTAGTTTACCTTGTCAAATGCCTTCATACAGATATGGAAAAAAATATCCAACTTCTTTCCTTGCTCAATATAGCCGTTTTAAAATTTTTCTTAAGAGTACTTTCAGCAAGATTTTGCTATAAGGTAGATCAAATATGAAGAACTAACATTTGTTTAATGGCAGTGTCACAACAATTTTCCATAATAGCATGTAAATCATGGAAGCATCCAAACTAATCATGATGCCTGTTAAAATTCTTACCTGCAGGTACTGATCAAGGTTGCTGATTGTGACAGGCATGTCTGAGCCCCCTTTCCTGAATTCAATGTTAGGGTAACCTGGTAAGGTGAAAGTCAAAGCTAGATCCTCCACTCTGCAGCCATCTACCGTCAGAGCATCCAAACGTGCCTGGAGTTATTGTAGTATTAAAGACTAGTAAACAACGTTTAGGTACTAAATGTCTTACTTACAGCATTTTGTGCTGTAAAGTTCAATTATATATCTAAAAATTGAATTAGTAATTTAAAAAACATACATGGAAAACTTCACTTCCTTCTGAAATCTAGAAATCTTTTGACATCAGAGATAAATCTTCAAAGTACACCATTTGGAAGGTCACTAGATAAAATGTGCTTCTTATGGTAGTTTGAAAAAACATTAATTTTCACTCAGTATTTATTCTGGATCTTTTGGGTTACGGGAAATGAATGAATTTTCGTAAAACTCATTAGGAACTATTTGTACACACTAACTTGCTGAAGCCGGGGGCAGTGATGCTGTTTCCTGTGGGGTGGGGTAGCGCAAGGTATGGATAAAGGCAAGCAAGCATGAATATGTACGTGTATATGTCTGTTTATGTATATGTATATATGTTGATATGTATATGTATGTATATGTGTATGGGCATTTATGTATATATATGTGTATACGAGTCGATGGGTCGTTCTTTGTCTGTTTCCTGGCGTCACCTCACTAATGTGGGAAATGGCGATCAAGTACAATAAAACTAATGAAAAAAATACTAACCAAATGAATATCACCACTATAAATTCATTCCAGGAACATCTTTCCAAATGAATTCACAAACCTGGAGCTCTGCACCCGAGATTCCTTCCTGTTCTCCCTGTGCCATGATCCGCTTCTTTTGTAATACAGTCGAGTGAAGGCAGTCTAAAGTGTGTCCCAATGTCGGATCAAGGGACGTCACATCTCCTAGACCCAGAGACCATTCTTCACTCAAAAGCCATTTGTATACACACTCATGAAGACCCAAATCCAACTGCATAAAGAAAGGTACACAGGTTAAGTTTGAATGTATGATACACTGATTTTGCAAGCAAGCTGAAAAGTGGCCCAATGTTGAAATAATCATCTGTCAAACCAAAATAATACTTATCAGTAAGTTAACTAATCATTGTACTTGTCAATCCTGTATAAAGATACATCTTGGTTAAAGTTAATGACCAAAAACTGGATTAGGAGCTTAAAAAACAGAGGAGGGAAGGATTGTCATAAATGAAAGATTATGATGACTAAAGCCAAACCAAGACTTACACAGGTAGCAGTGAATGAAGTGACCGGCTTAGAATATAGTAAGCTGTGAATGTACAACTTACACCGCCTTCCTGCCCCAGGGGTCCTTTCTGTGGAACTTCCGCAACACTCAGGAAGCTGGCCCCTCCACTAGGCAAGACCTGAGGTCATTAAGTTTTGGGGTGTTGTGTATGAAACTTTAATGTGATTATAGGAAAAGAAGAAAGGAACTGAGTGGAAGAATGTGGCTTAAGTGAGTGAACTTGGAAAAGAGGCTTGTGTGCAGCAGAAAGTCCAAGAGAGTGCACAGTGGCATGGAGTTAGAACACATGAAATGGATAGTGGCCATGGACTAGAGGGATTGAAGGAAGCAGTATTTAAGAGTGCAGGTGGTGTATGGCATGCAGAAGGTGAGTTAGGACTTATGAGAAGTAGTAAAGAGTGGTGGAATATGGAAATCAAGTTGCTAGTGAAAGAGAAAAGAGGTGTATGGGCAGTAACTACAAGGAAGGAGAGCAAGCAATTAGGAATTGTACAGCAAGCAATTGGGAAGAGCTCAAGAAAAAGCAGCAAGTCATCCAGAGAATGGTGCAAATGTTCACAAGGAGGACAAATGAGAGATGTAGTGAGAGTATCAGCAAACTTCTGGGAAAATATGGATATTTTGGAAGGAGAGCAAATGACAAATCATAGGGGAGCCAATGGAGAAGTGTTAACAGGCAAAGAAGTGAAGTTGTGGTTAGTACTCTGAAGAACTGTTGAATGTGTTAGATGACATGGTATGTGGATGCATGTTAAATGGTTTGGAGAAAAGAGAAGGGGTGGAAAGATCACTGCATAAGATAAAAAGCAGAAAAAGTGGCTCGAGTAGGTGGAGTTGCAACTGAATTTCTCAAAAAAAGGTGAGAGTATTGTTGATGGGTTAGCTAAGATTTTCAATGAATGTAAGGCTCAAGGAAAGGTGCTTGAAAACTGGCAGAATGATTTTATCTACCTTTGATATAATGGCATGGAGGATGAACGTGAAAGTTCGAATTACAGATGTGTAAGCCTGTTAAGTATACCTTGTAAGTTGTCAGGGAAAGTGCTGACACAGCTGTGGCACACATAAGAGCATCTGAGTGGGGATGAGCAATAAGGCTTCAGGGGTGGAAGAGGATGTGTGGACCAGGTGTTTCCTTTGAGTAATCTGTGTGAGAAATACTTTGGGAAAGGGAGGGCTCTGAATATGGCATTTATGAATCTGGAGAAAACATATGATAGGTTGACAGAGATGCTTTGAGAAAGGTGTTCCATACAAATATCATGGAAAGAAAGCTACTAGATGCAGCACAAAGTTTTATCAAGAGAGCAAGGCAAGTGAACATGGAGGAGAGGATGATGTGTGTTTCAAGGGTGTTTAATGTCACCATGGCTGTTTAATCAGTTAATAGATGGGGATGTGAGGAAGCTAAATGTGAGGGTCTTGGAAAGAGGGGCTAGTCCACAGTATGCTACGGTAAGGAACTTGAGAGATAAGCAGGAATAGTTTGCACACAACAGAGCTTTTGTAACAGAATCAAGAGATATATTGCAAACACTGGTGTCTGAGCTTGAAAGTATGTGTAAAAGAATGATTTCAATAGATAAAGTGTACAAAATTATGGTTATGAAGTTTAGAAAGGGGTCAAGACAAGTTGGTTTGTGTGAGTTTGAACGGGAAGAATATGGAGGAAGAGGGGTGCTATAGCTATATGGAGGTGGATGTGTAAGGAGATGGAACTATAGAAGCTGAAGTACATCAAAGATGGGAGAGGAGGCAAAGATTCTGTTTTGCACTAAAGTGTCTGGATGGAGAAGTCACTATCTGTGAGGGAAAAGATGGACATGTCTGATGGTAAAGCAGACTTGATGGTGTTGTATGGGTGCAAGTTCTGGGTCCCCAACACAAAACAATGACAATATGTAACGTGAGTAGACTTGATCCTGTAAGGAATAACAGTGTAACATCTAAAATGAGATTCTGCCATAATGGCATGGCCATTTCTTCATCTATCCCTATGATAGTACAATTAAAGGGGTTGGTGTGAGTGGAAGACCACCTGTGACATGGGCAAATAAGGTGAAGGAATACTGGAGGGAGAAAAACAGAGGAAAAATGTGTGGAATGGTATATGCGAGGAAGGAATGTATGGACAGGGATAAGTGGAGACTCTTATGCCATGGCTACCCCTTGATGGGAGTTCCCAGAGGGAACAGGCATCAGAGATATTGAGATAGATTCCTGTGTTATCTTGGTAATATGGGAAATAGCACATGTAAAAAAGAAGTAAATAATACACTATGTGTATTCATTTTTTTATCTTGGTGCTGAAGAGGTGACACTGCAACTTATTAGGCAGGACTTCCAAGTATGTTGTGGGTCAGTGACAGTAATCCTGAACAGGAATCCTAACATTAAAACCATCAACTCAATGTTAATTATTTTTCCATAAAAAGTAACTCACCTCTATGGAAAGAAAACATTTTCCAAACATAACTTCTTTTCTCTACTTGTTGAAAGATCAGCACTGTTACACAAAAAAAACTATTACACCAACAACAGAGCATTTCAAACTTACCATTCTTGAATCCATGACAGCCTTTGCCATAAACTTCCCAAGGAATCTAAACTTTGTTCTCAATTTTGTCATGTGTGCTGATTTAATGTTTCTAGGTACAGGCATTGGATAAAGGCCATTACTGACATTAATGTATTTCACTGCTTTTCCAAGATTTTCTTCAGTTCTTTCTTCCACAGTTACTGTTTCACCACGCCATAATTCCAAGTCTGCTTTTTGAAGCTCTTTAGAAACAAGAGCATAAAATTCTAAAGTAGGCCCTAAACCTGTCCCCACTTCATTGTCATATTGTATTTCTAACATGGCTCTTGAAGAAGCCAAGTCACTAATCACAGCCTCAGCCTGTTTGAGGATATCATCACGAGAAACAGTTCTCTTGCGCTTTTCAAGTCTTGGTGTAACTCTTTCACTACTGTCAACAGAATTGAGCTCTGGTGAGGAGTCCATTAATCGTTGTAAGGCTCTGTCACGGTCAAAAGAAACTGCATAGAAGAGCAGCTGGCGGGTCTCAAATGGAAACAGGAACGGGCTGTAATGAAAATGAAAACATTCAATTATACACGAGTCAATGGGACTGAAAATGAGTAAACCATGTGACACAATTCATACACAAATACAATTCAGATACTTACCATGCATAAGCAATCTGAGGTAACCATGGTGGAACATTGCCTGTCATTATCACCAAGGGGTCCTGCAACTGCCTATTTGCTTTGGCTGTTAATTTGAGATTTGTGAATTCAGCAGTTGGAAGAGGGGACGGGTAACATGCTGGAGGGTACAGGGATCCGTAGTGTCTGTTCAGTGCATGAAGGACCCGTAATAAAGCCAGAACTTCAATACTTGGGTCACTAACAGTTACACTAGCTGGAAGGTTGGCAGTCAGGTACTGGTCTAAAACACTATTATTTCCTCCCACAATACTTCCATCTGGAAAGAATTAAAAGTATTGTTTTAAAATATAAGAAAACCTGGAAAAAAAATTTCACGATCAAATAATCTTTAATAAACAGTTTCACAGAATCACAACCGGAAGGCTCAGAAAAATATGACACACTTGGTGGCCCCATATCAAAAAAAATTGTCTAAATCTAAATAGGAAGGTTCTATTCATTTGTAAAGGGAATCTCAATGTTTATTCATTTTCATCATAAATTATGCTGGTGACTTTCGTTTGAATTTTTCAAACCTGACAGAGAAAAAGTACATAAGAGTATATAGGAAAAACATATGACACAAGGCCCATTGGCCTAGGATGAAGTTATATTCAAACATCCTACATCTATCACCTCATCATCAAACATATTCAACCGTCCTTCAAAATACTCACTTCATCTCCTCTTAACTTCATTACTATCTGTTACCATTTCTGCACTGCCCCCTTTGCCTATGTTTCCATTTGTTCTCTTGTTTTTCACATATTATAAACCCCATTCTAAAACATCTTATTCTCCCGCAGTTTACTGATGCTCACACCAACTCTCATTTGCCCTTTTTTTAACCTCTGTGGATTTCTCGACTTTTTTTTATGTTGAAGGCTCCAGTCACACACAAAAGTCTACATCAAGACTGGGCCTTACTTGAAACAGAGAGTGATTTATGAAACAGAAAAAGAAAAGATAAAGGAAAGTATATATGAATTTTGGAGGAAGTGAAAGACCTGTCTTTTGAAGTGTGCTACTTATCTTATACATCTCCCAATCATTTGCACTCCTTCCCTGGAACACCAATATACCTCTCTTTTCACTTTCACCAGCAACTTTACTTCTTCAACAACCACTCATTACCCTTTCTAACCTACCCGTCTCCTACCATTAGTATGGTAAAATACATCTCTCACATGCCAGCACTGCTTCTCTTAATACCTCCCATTCTGCAACCACTCCCCTAGCTACCTTTATTCTCACCTTTTGCCATTTTGCAATCACTCTCCAGGTTTTTCTTCATTCTAGTTTCTTTTCCAAGCTCAGTTACGCTCACCCTCCTCTTCGCACCCATAACATTTCCTCTTTTCTGAAAACCTCTACAAATTTCACCCATGCCTCCAGAAGGTTGTGATCAGATATCTCACCAACTACCCCTCTCGCCACATTCACATCTGAAAGTCTCTTCTACATGCCAAGTAACTGATATGTAACTGATATGTGATCCAATAATGTCTGATGACTATCTTTTCAGGTCACACACATACACTTGTGTATGTCCCTCTTTTTTAAACCGTGTATCCCTCATCCCCAGTCCTTTTTCGATACAGAATTTCACAAGCTGTTCACCATTTCCATTCACTTTACTGAATATCCTATGCTTTGCAGATATACCCTCAATTTCCACATTACTTACCTTTGCATTTAAATTGCTTACCACTGATACCTGGTCTCTTGATCAAAACTACTGACACACTCACTCATCTGCTCATATACACATCAAAATGAACCTGCAGTTACTTAAGAACTGCCCTTCCAACCCAGTCTTAAACTCCACCCCACCAGACATGTGAATTTACTTTTCTCATCTGCATTCTGGACACACACAAACCATCTTTCCAACATTACAAACACCATTTCCTTACACCGCAAGCCCCCTCCTACCCAAGATACAATTTGTACTCCTCAGTTGTTCTATGCTTACCCAACAAAGCCACACACATCACCACACTTTTTCATCTGTGTTCTTGCCTAGTGAATGTGGCCCACTGCTTGAGTGCTGCCAAACCCTTAGAAGGGGCTCCTGGGGATAGAAATTAAGAAAAGTTATACACATACCCTGTCCTATGCCAGATATTCATTTACTGACAAGCTTCGAGAGAAGGATGAGTAGATGGGTTGGTTGTGAATTAACTACCATGTCCAGGAATGAACCCAGTTAGGCTTGCATGTGATTCATAAATGCTGATGCTACACTCTACCATAAAGCTTGAAGATGAGTGTATATATTTGAGAGCAGTGTTTAATAATAATGATAATGGGTAAACTGAAGTTGAATATAGAGTCAAGCAAGGGAGAAAAACTGGAATTCACTAAAAGCTTTAGCAAATGGAAATGAAAATTAAGCATAAAGTTTAGAAGCTTGCATGAAGGAACACTTGTCCAAAAACCAGGAGCACACAAAAATGGACAATATGTTAAATATGATTAGAATTGAAATGCTAAAAGAATGAAGATATGACAAAGTTGTGTGAAGAAGATGTGAGATTGGCACATTGATGAAAGTCTTTTAAGATGGCATGGTATGGTCATGTTGAATGTTTTGTTGATGATAGGTAGGGTCAAGAAGACATATAGCAGTAAAGAAGGAATAAGAATGAGAGGTAGATAATGGAAGAGGTGGTTAGATGTAGTATGAAAATTCATAAGGTTTACTGATGTTTTCGAGGAAAGTGATAGCAGAGTGATTGGAGATCAGATGAAATGATACCATTTGGATATGGAGGTGGTATGAATGAAGACAGTGGTCCCACTTGACAAATCAACTGAGTGTATGAATTGGAAAAGTTTTTTTTTTTTAAAATTTTTTTTTTTTTTTTTTTTTTTTTTTTTTTTTTTTTTTACAAGTGTGGAAGTCCATGGCTGCTTTTAATACTCTGGGCATGGGTTGGGAGTGTGTGAGTGATTTTGTGAAGGCTGTATGCACCACATCCATCCTTGTGGAGTATGAATGGAGTAGTGATTAACAGATAGACAAATTTTACCAGTTTAGAGGACATGTTTAAATACAAAGGTACTTATGATTTGTAAGTGATGCCTCTTCAGACTCTCTGTGTTTGTGTTTAAAAAATATATATTTTTAATGTTCTGCTTCATCTGCATCCTTTAACACAGTGTTTTTGTTTTTATCTATTTAGAGGACATTCCAGAATACAAAGGGACATAAACTTTGTCAGCTAAATCACTTCTAACCTACTGTTTAAATTTTTTTTATTTTAGATGGCCTACTTCATCCACATCCCTAAACAGTGTTTTTACGATGTAGATGCAGCTATCCTGAACGATAGAATGAATTCAGTATTAGTATTTCACCAGATTAAGTAGTTTTGCACTTTTCTTTTCCCTGCAGTTTTGCTTTTACAGATAAGAAATGTAAATGCCCTGAGTGAAAACTTGGCTTGATTAAGATACTAATGCAGCATTGTATTGTCCCAGTCTGTGTGAAGTGATTAGCCGTGCTGAACACATGCATTTTACTTAGGATTTATGCCTCCAGCTACTGGTAGAGTATATACCCTTAAACAAAAGCTATTTTACGAGTACAACACATTGGTTTAGGTAGAAGGTTGTGTTTCTTGAAAATTATTTTTCAAAGTATCATTTGGTTTTGTATTGATTTTATGTGGAAAAGAAGAAAATACTATTTCTCACCAAAGCTGTTTTGTGTTATTGCCAGGCATCAGTGAATGAGGAATCTAGCATGGATGACGACAGTTTCTTTGAGCTTCTATCCAGATTTCAAAGCAAACGGATGGATGATCAGCGATGCACACTGTCTATAGACAGTAACAAGGAAAATCAGCCTGAGCAAGCCCAACAACAGGTACCTTGCCATAGAGAAGGAGGATCTATATCATCTGATGGTTCCACAAATGGAACAACTACTCCATCAGATAGTGGTGCAAGTAAGTTTAATTTTCTTAAGTTGTTTATTTACATTGTACTTATGATTCAGGCCCCACTAACTTGCAAGTTCTTACTTTTATTGCTATTTATGTTACAGTATCATGACTAAGTTTTAATATATTTTCACAAGCAACATGATTCTTGTTCTAGTATATATATGTGATAATAAGGTTGATATTACATGTTATATTTTGGTAAAAAAAAGAATGGTGTGTGAACCATAAAGATTCCAACATTGATAAGTCTTCAGTGATATTGCTGTATAAAACTCAGATTTTTGGGTGGTGTATGAATGCTACAATGCTGCATAATAAGAAACTAGCAGAGCTAGGAGTCAGGGGTTGGAAACTCTCCTCTCCTTTTAATATAACTTTCCTAGAACTGGGGCAGGGGAAAGAGCCAAACAAGGATTTTCTCTCGAAGGCTTAGGTTGAGGTGGTTGAAGGTGCATGAATGTAATTTGTATGAGAAAAAGAGATGTAACTGCATGGCTTAATGAAAGGAACCTGGATGTTTTGGCTTTAGGTGAAATTAAGTTGAAGGGGAAAGAGGTACAATGGTTAGGAAATGTTTATGGGTAAAATCAGGGATTAGTGTGATGGTAAGAGCAAGGAAGGGTTTATTTCCCCTGATGGAGAAACTGAGACTGTGTTAGACAGTCTAAGGAAATGAGTTTAAAAACTAAGTGTGGATTCAAATAGAAGTAGAGGAGTGAAGGACAAAGGAATGCTTTTTAAGAGCTGAGTGAATGCTTCAGTAGTCTTTGTACAAGGAATTAAGCCTTGGTGTTGCCTGATCTGAATGCAAGAGTGGGTGATATGGCAATTGAGGGTCCCTGATGTATATGAAAATTGGGAAGAGAAAGGGTGTTGATGATTTGGGTTACTTATTTTGAAATACATTGCATACATGAGTATGCATGGGTGAGTGGGTTTAGGGGTTTTAGGTTATTCTTGGATCATACTCTAATTGAAAGGCATGCAGAGGATATTGGATGTGAATGGATTGAGAGGGGCAGTAGGGGGGAATGATAGGTCATTTTGTTTCTAGAAGCAAGGATGAAGGGGGAATGATAGGTCATTTTGTTTATGGAAGCATGGATGAAGTTTAAAGTCTATCTGTTTATATCTATGACATCCATTCCTTGCGGGATCTCCCATCAAAGAGGTGGCCTCAGCAAAAGTATCCACTTATCCATGTCCTTGATAAGTGGCCGGTATGCAGAGCTACCAGAAGAGACTGAGTGGATAATGCACAAGATAAGAGTAAATGAAACTAGGGTAGTGGAAGGTGTTAAGGGAAGCAATTTTTACATATGCAGGTGAAGATGGGTTGTAGCTGTATGAGAAAGAGTAGTAAATGATGGGATGTACTTATGTCACTAGCAAAACAGAAAAGAGAGGTAGTTAGATGTATCTGCAGGAAAGTTGTGCAAGGGATGTAAGTTTGAATGAGAAAAATTGGAGGAAGTGAAGTGTTTTAGATATCTGGGAGTGGACTTAGCAGC
>JAUTXX010516597.1:0-21422 GCA_032273605.1 Panulirus laevicauda | reverse complement strand
AAAGCAAAAAAAAAAAAAAAAAAAAAAAAAAAAGAAAGGCATACAGTGTTTGTGAAGACCTTCTTACCTGACAGGAGACTACCTTGCCCTGGTACCACATGGAAAGCATTCTTGAAGCTCCTGAAGCCCCATAGAAGGGGTTCTGAGGTTGGAAAACTAACTCTTGTATTAGATTTGTATTATAGTATGCTACAGAAGTTGATATTCTTCTTAGTTGTATACTTTGGTTTCTTTACTCATATATGCTGAATGTTGCTATCAGCAAGTGGTATGTGATCATTTGCAGATAAAATGTAATTATCAGCAGGTGGATTATGTACATCATAACTAGGCATTTGGCTGTTACTAACTGATATGTTGGTGGAAGATGGTGCAGTAGTATTAACAAATGGTGTATAGGCATCAGCAGGATGCATGTAGGCTTCAGTAGATGGTGTGTGGTCTCCATCAGGTGCCATGTAGGTATCTGCAGGAGGCAAATAGGCATTGGCAGGTAGTGTATGGAAATCGGTAGACGGTGCGTAAGCATCAGTGGTCCGGGTGTTCATTTCATTAAGAGGCTGAGAGGCATTGAAGGTGATGTACATCTCAGCAGGAGTAGCACTGCAGTTGGGTTGTACAGTTCTGTTGAGTGTGTTCAAGTTCTCTGCAGTGACAATATTTTTCTGGAAGGTGCGCTTAGGAACTGCATGGGACAGCTTGTATGTGGCATGCTGAGGATAGCAGGACACATATTCAGATGAAGTAGAAACTGACAGCCATCCTCTTGAGAAATTATTCGATTAATATTATTCAATTTATCAGTATTCTTATTCTAGATACAACCTCCTGATTACTGTTTTCAGCATGGTTAAGAATATGATCTAGAAGTTAAAGTTTAGTCATGCAAGAAATGAAAGACTAGAGAAATTTTGATAAGGCTTACCTTATTGCGTCTAAGAAATTTACTGATACAGTATGAAATGAGAAGAGTGGTGATGATCCCAGCAAAGATGGCAAGAATGACAGCATACAAGGGCAGCCCTCCTATGTTCCTCAGAAGAACAGAATGATCAGTTGAATTTGTTCCGTTGATGGTTCCAATTATGGTAGTTGTATCTATTCAAGAAGAAGAGATTGAGTTGACATATGCTTAGTTTTGCCACTTAGACTTGATGCTTTTACTACAACAGTTATGTTAAAAATCAGTTTCAGTATTATTAAGAGCATGCTTGCAAAACCCAGTGACCTAAGTAAAAATACAGTCATTTTAGCATTCGTTGTGTTCATAAATAAAATTAAAGCAATATTATGATAACTGTTACAGATAGAAATGTACCTCAGCTGAGGACTTTCAGAAACTAATGAAATTAAAAACACTGATGCTTTTGCTGAAGAGCAGGAGATAGGGGAATGTTTAAGCAAAGGGTAAAGAATGTAATGTTTATGCTTAATGTGGGTAGGCATGAAGAGAGGAGGAAACAACAAGAAATGCAAGTATTAAAGACAAATGTTGCGAATAGATGCTTGCTGATTACTATATTATCTTTACTGAGTAGATGAAAATTCAGCTGAGAAAGATAAATGCTAAGCTCAGCTTAAAGGAATTCACAGTTTGAGACTGCTGTACATCTATCACAAAACTGGCACTTTAATATTTGTCCTTTAGCATTTCCTCTCATGTAAGTGATTGCATGATTTTTTAAGGATCTGCTGAGTAATGAAAATATTTTTTTCAAAATTTTTTGCCTTTATGTATTTACCCTTGCTTCTAGTAGTATCATTTACATTTCACGCACATGAGTGACTACTGAATAGAAAGAAATGTTCAAAACTGATTGAGTTGGTCATCGTACTGAAAATTTTTAAGAAACTGGAAAGCGAGATGAGCTTTTTTGCCATGTATTTCAAGTGTGCTGTCAGGCAACCTACAGGTTATGATCTTGAATATTTCAAGTTCAAAATGTAAGAAAAATGATCTCCAGTAAAAGCTGAGAGGAAAATGAACATCTTTCTTCATCCCATCACGTAGAAATCACCATTAAATCATTTGAAAGTCTTCTGTTGAACTCTCTACTTATTCAGCAAATACTTTTGATACTGTAAGGCACAGATTGTTTTTTTAATCCTGTCTGCTGTTTCCCTGCTTTAGGAAGGTAGCATCAGGATCACACACCTGATTGATCCTTCAAGGAGAAATCCTCTTGTAGCTATCTCCTATTTCTGCAAAGTGATAATACAGGGAGGGAAGCTTCCAGTCTTCACTCTTACCATTCTTATATGCCATTTATGACACACAAGAGATACATGGGTAGTGTTCTTTCAGTCTCTTTTTTCAGGGATAACATAGAAAATTTATATAAGCACCAATACTATAAGTGGAATTGATTAAGAATTAGTATTTGTTTATCATTACCATATATATATGTAATTGACATGAAGGGATATATAACTTGTTTCACATTGATTATAAATTGAATGATAAAGTGTTGTTAGAACATTTTTGCAAATAGTCTCCCACCCATCAGCCAGCTCAATACATGTTTTTGATGAATTTTCAATGTTTACACCACAGTATATGTTGTAAGCTGTTTTTGGTAATGTATGCATAGTTTTATATTACAGAGAGAGAGGTGGCTTATTAGATCACATGATCATAGTGAGTTGTCTTTTCATATGACAGTTAGGTGGGGTTATTAGATCATATGACGATGATAATGAGTTGTCTTTTCTTATAATGGGCTTGTTTTTATACTTTACTGATTAAGGACTAAAACTCTAATGAATAAACAAAGAGGATAATAGTTGATAACATACTAGGAAATGATAGTGTAAAGATGAATGAAAAACAGAGGTATATTAGGGAATTGTATGAAGTGAGGTTTAGCTTGTGTACAGGCATATGAAGGTTGCATTATTGGAGGTTGTCACACAGTTGTATGTAAACGTTATGGGACAAGAACTTCGTGTTAGGATGATGTAAAGAAGTTGATTGACAAATGTCAAGCAGGGATTCACTGCCAGTCATCTTCCTAGTGTAATTTGCCATAATGAGAAATTTGATAAAATTTTAATGAAGAAAATATGTCAAGCACCTGAGTAGGATTTGTATAGATATCTTTCTGCAGTAATTTCTGTGTATGGCATTGTTCTTCAGAAAGCCACATCTGGTGCCTTTATTAAAGTGGTAATTAGGATATTTGCAATCAGTGTTTTCTTTCATGTATTTGGGTATGTCATTGCTCCTTTTGGTAAACCTTGCTACATGTGAGTTCCAACATTTTTCATTCTCTACTCTCCAGAATTCCAGTGATTTCTGTGTCTAACCTGTAACATTCAGTTATTTGTAGTTTTAGCTACCATCCTCCCAAAGTGTTTACAAGTCTCATTATCCAGAGGATTAACAAGATGGTAAATTTTCTTTTAACTTACCAAGTATTATAGCTTCTTTTAGCATTGGCTCATTGGTTGACATCATCTCACTAGATGAGGAGTATGTGGGAAATGCTGTAGAACTCTCTGATGTTGGCTTTGGTTCTGAGGTAATTTTCATCATGGGCTCTGTTATCTCCGTAGCTGTTAAGGAAGACCTTAAGATTTTACATAGATACCATTAACACTTAGAAACTATTTCAATTGTACAAAAACACTCCTAAGATTTTGGGCTTAGGACTTACTAGGCCCATCAGAAAGATCGGTATCCATGACTTGAAAAAAATAACCTGGTTTAAACTTTGTACAATTCCATGGAATCTGACCTGCAGATCTTCTTTCTGTGTTGCAGTTCACTTCATAGATTCAGACCCTGTCTGGTTACTGTAAATTCTGGTTGAGTGAGACTGGTTAACTGAGGATTTACAGTAAACACTCACAAAAGCCTACACTTGAACACAGAATGTTCATTATTTCGGGAAAACACTCAGATTTAGATGCATGCATATTCAAGATTATTATGTATGGGCTCAATGTAAATGGTTCAGACTGAATACTCACTAACAGCAGTTCGTGGAAGACACGGGAGACACCGATCATCACTGCATGGTAATATTCTGTCGAGTTGGTCTTGGCACACCACAACTCCTGCATTCCAAGTTATGTGGCTAGATGTCATATTGGCTTCAATACATGCAGCAACCTGGTCATTCCTCCAGTCTAGATCCAAGTTATCTAATTCTAGAAATTCAGTTTCAAGGCAGAATGCACCAGGCTCTACCTCGGATCCAATGACGTTTAGAATCCTGGCATTAAGAAGCGATCCGCTTGAGGTATTGTAATTGTGTATGGATCTGTGGCCAGCTGAAGAGATGTTCACACCATGTAGCTTAAGGGAAACACCAGGAGACAGAGCCAAGGCATTGTCTTGCAGCACTGCACTGCTGATATCTTCCAGGTGAACCTCACCATCAGTAACCACTTCTGCTGATGACTCCTTCAATATCAGATGCTGTACATGCATGATATTCATGTCGCCTGTACTGATAGCCTGATTCTCCATCATTACAACATGACTATGACTAACCTTCAAGGATGATACCTCGGGATGGGAGTATGGTATGATGGCTCGAGGACCAATAGTTAAGTGATTTACTTCCCTTAAGCTGATAGATATCCTGGGTGCAACAATGCTTCGGCTCTTGAATTCCACTTCTTTTGCTGACTCTATAAGGAGCTGCACCACTGCTGGTGGAAGTCGTTCTTCATCAATCTTAGGATCATAATATAAATGAGATAATCTGGGTTTATTGCTTTCCACTGTGAAGGCTTCTTCAGGTAAGATAATCTTTTCTTTGATTCTAGTGAAGTTTAGTACAATGTTGCTATCTCGAGGCATGAGAGCACCAGGAGCCACTATTATCTCCTGTACGTCTGAGACCTTCAGCTCCTCCAGGTGTGGGCTGATGCTCCCAGGACAGATAATGACTGAGGGAGAACTTCCCACTGACAAATGTCTCTCAGTTCCAGAAGAAGCAAATATAAGTGGCTCGGAGCCCTGACATATCAGTTTGCCAAAGAGGATCATCGGGATGTTGCCAATATCACCCTGTTGAGACAAGAGACTGAAAAATATTTCAGAGCTAAATATTTAGAACACTGCATTTTTACTTTACACCAAATATACACATCCTTTGTGAATAATTGATATGTGAGAACAGTAAGGTGAATTATCATTAAAGTTGACAGATGAAGGTTGTGAAATGTGGATATGGTTGATCTATTAACCTTAGCTCTTATAAGTTCCTGTGGGAGGCTCTTCGTAGTGTTGTAGCAGAACTTGTCACAACATGTAGGCTAGAATTACCTTTAATGATGTGGTTGATCAAATGCTTGTGGTCTGTCAAAACTTTACAGTACAGTGATTAGACATACCTCAATGTTGTAGTTGGACAAAATCTGATGTGTGTCTAGATTTATAAAGAGTGTTGTGGCTGAATTATCTTTGTGCTGCATTTATATTTATTTGCCCAAGTACTGTGGCAGGAGTTGTGACAGTACACTGGCTAAATTTACTTCCTTACTATATCTGAACTTTTGAGAGCACATTGGCTGTACTTAACTTTAAATCTTGTAGTTGGACTAACCGCAAGTGCTGTGATAAAACTCAGGAGAATACAGTAGCAAGAGACTGCCGTGTTTGACCCATACTTATGAGAATACAGTAGCAGGAGACAGTGCCACGTTTGACCCTACCTTAGTGTAGCAGCAGGATCTATCAAAATACAGTAGTTAGCTTATGTTTAGAAAGAGTGCTGTGGCTGCATTTTCTGTAGTGCCTGCAGTAAGGCCTGGGGGGACAGAAGCTAGACTCTTTTAGTGTAGGGCAGGCCTTATGCAAGGAACAGGAGCGAAACTAGATGGGGGTTGGGGTGGGAGACAGATAGGAAAGATGAAAAAAAATGGAAAAGGACAATCATTTTCAGTGCGGTAGTGAACAGCTTGATTCTCGCTGATTTCAAAAAGGCAGAATTCGTTTGAATAGCCACGGTTACACCACCACTGTAAGGGGTCACAAGGGGGTGTGACGTCAACCAGTTAGTGCTGCCATATATATATGCAATTACATTTTCCTCGTTTCTCATAACAGTACAAAATTATTTTACAATAAGCGATTTCCAATTCTTTTTTGTTCGCCCACATTAGTTCATGTAAAATTGTTGTTTTTTTTAAGTTAATGAGTTTTTGTGTAAATTCTCAACGTAAGCCCCTATTGTGACATCTAGAGAGGGAAATTGAACCGTTATGCTTTAAATGGCATGATGGGTTCGTTCGGGAATCCCATCACCATGCGCGCAAAGGAAAAAAAATGAACAAATAGAATAGCATGTAAAAGAAAATACAGCAAAAGAATATATTTTTGTTGTCCTGGTGGAGTGTTAGGTTGATTGGTGGGGGGGGGGGGGGTGTTTGACCCCTGTAGATAAGGGGGAAGGATATTGAAAATAAAAATTCCTTCGGTTTGCAGCTGGTGCCACAGCGTTGATCATGCATAACATGAACACATTTTGAAATATGACACTGCACGCTGAAAATTAGTGGGAACAGGAACTTTGGTCGGCACGTCTGTTCTCCCAGAACTCAGAACTGATACGTCAAGAGGAATGATGAAACAACTAAGTTTTTTATGTTAGAAAACCTGCAAAATATGTCTAAATGAATCTCAAATTAAAAGAGGTGATCCAAGACTGCACGGTGAACCAATGAACAAGAACGGAATCAATGCAACGCTTCAGTAGAAAAAAAAAAGAAACAGGAAAGTAGACTTAGGATGTGGAAGAGAAAGCAAAAACAACGGTGATACGTAGTTGCTTCTATGGTTGGACCTTGTGTGGCTCTGTGGTAGGACTTGTAGAAATCCTGTTGGTTTGGTATGACATTATCTTGTTGCCGTACTGTCTTTCATGGTACTGAACCTGGGGCAGTGGATGGATTTACCTTGGCTTTGGTGCTGTGGGTAGACTTGTGTAGATGCTGTGGTTGGACTGATACTTTTGGCTGTGATGGGCCTTACCCTTGTCCTGTGATCAGACTCATACTATTTCTGTGGTTGAATATACTCACGTACTGTGACGAGACTCACCCTAAATCCTGTTGCTGGACTTACCCTTCCGGCGTCTCTCCTTCGTCGCCTGTTAATACCTCCCATGCATTGACCCCTGAAAACGATGGGTCCATAATCCTGTGATCAGCAATGGAATCATTATTAGAATACACACTAACTCCTATCAACTCTCTCACTAAAAAAATTATTTATTTCACTATCATTTGGAAGCCTAGAAAGTCAAGATGTTGAGGTCATGCAGTGTACAAGAGTTATTACATTGGGTCACGGATGAAAATCTTCTTAGATGGTGTGATGTATCAATTTGGCGTGCGAAGTGAAATGTTAAGAAGCCGTTTTGCAAGTGAGAAAGTCCTTGTTTCATATCAGCACACTGGACTTCGGTTGAGGATGTATTAATGAAACTGATGTATGATGTATTCATGAAAGAATATGTTCATAATGAGTTTTACCTCCACATTGGCAGAGCAGGAATTGAAACCAGTTCTGAAGCAGTTGCAGATGGTCTCGATTTCCGCCCATCTCTTGCGTCTTGTTCCCTCGCCGTCCATTTGACCTTCCACACTATTACTCACACTCCCTTCGAGGAGACTGTCCAGCCTGTCTTTCATGGCATATTCCAGGAAGTTCCTGTGACAGGAAGTGGAGGTAAACGCCGCCAGCAGCAGCACTACGGTAGACCACGACAGCAACATCAGGGAGCACCTCACACCCTACAGATCCCCCCGGAGCAACAGTTAGAATCTTACGAAACAGTTTTCTGTGATCGTAATGTAACCCCTTCACCCCTTCCCCCCAGGAAACCTGAAATATATATCGTTTATTTGTTTCTGTTTTGCCGCCCCTGTGAGGGATGTTGGTGAGTGGTGGTATAGTTGTTGTAATGTAGACATTGAATTATTTGTCTGTGAAATTAGTATCTTGTTCTGTTGGAGCGACTGGCAAACACCAGTCTTTACAGTTGTACATATTCGTCTTAGAAATGTATCAACTTCATGACTAATAAGAGAATTTTACATTTTTGTGTATACAATCGTAATTTCTCTTGTGATTCCATATGTCTGAATCTACTGACTAATCATACACATTCAAAGGTTAAGATGCTGGACTTCGGATACGCTCTCGATCCGGGAATGATACGCTGAGGTAGTGAAGATATCCTACTGATCTACGCTGAGGAAACTGTGCATCACTCTTGCTCATTATTTCGAGAACCAAGAACACCTTTGTAACATGAACAACACAGAAAGCAAGACGCGTGATGTACTGGAAGTTGGGGCAATGTAAGTAAAGATGAGACTTCAAAGTGTGGGTAAATGTTAGACCTGATCTCACTTTCCCCTGGAATGGGGATCTTTTAATGATGATAATTAATATTAATGATAATACTGATAATGATAGTAATAACTATAGATGAAATTTCTAGGGTTTGCTGAAATATTACCTCGATTTGTCTACATATATAGGGGATTATTCGGGAGATATTTCTCATCTGAAAAAGGATAAGTCGCAGAGCTCGAATTCATTGGGAATTATTTCCATAACTGGTGGGTCGGTACTGGAGGCCCGTTGTTCCTCCAATCCTAGGGAATGACTGTGAGCGAATGCGGTTATTCTTCGTCTGTTCCTTGAGCAACCTCGCAAAAACGGGAAATGGCGATCAAAGTATGAAAAGAATAAAATGTTCCGGTCCATAAATCGTTGGCAGTCACAGTGATGTTAATTTCACTGTTTTTCATCCTTACTTCATTAAGATAGGACTACATAGTAAGCAAGATAAAAAGACATTTTTAAAGATACCAAGCCGTAATAAGCAAGGTGGTTATTTTTATAGGATTACAACCTGTTATACAATACCCAAAATGTTGCTCAACAATAACATATACTTTGATAACTAGCATAGCAGGAATGAATTTTGTTCTCAGTGCCTTGATGACTGATCCACACAGCAGTTAGTTTGTTGTCTGTGTTCGGTACAAATCACTTGAGATTTTGTAAGCACGTAACTTGCGTCACGACGTTGGGGTGACACTAATTGATTCGCTGACTGAAAGCAAGCCTTCTGTATGAACACTGAAACTGTCGGGGAGAATACGAGGCATGACCCATCAGTTGATTCAGAGAAGAGGAGCAAAAGAGAAGGAAGAGTTGAGAACAGAAGATGGGAGGAGGAGCCCCTTCGTGATTGAGGAAAAGATGAGAAAGAAAAAAAGTTGAATGTAGGTGAAGACAAGGAGCAGAGAAGGAGGAAGCCATTAAGATGAGGTGGTCAGGGAAATGAACATGTGAAAATCCTTATCTTCCAGTCATCACACATCCACAGACGGCATTCAAAAAAGACTATATGAGTCACCTTACCTCACCTCAAGGCTTATTGCAGGTCTTTACGTCCCCCAGGCACCGTCAGCGATGGGGAAAAAAAAGAGCGATGATTGAGGCGGTCGGACCTGGCACTGACACGCTCTAGCTGACAATGAGCTGGTAACCCTCTCTCTATCTGCCGCTAGGGTCGGACGAGGCGCGCTCTCCACGCAACATCCCACCGCTTGACATGGTAACGATTCCTGGAGGTGGTTCGGTTTAACAACTCGTCTGTAACGGTTCCTGCATGGTCATAAAGATCTTATAATGCTTGTAGCATCGTCTGATTGCTAAGTGGGAAGAGACAGAGGAATCAAGATGGCCTTGAAGGACGAATTCTGCTGTGGTAAGGAGTGTTACGTGAGAGACAGAAGGAAGGACGGAACGAAAGGGTGAATTCCCGGTGTGGCAACAGTGAACGTAGCGGCCGCTGTGTACTGGGAGCCGGAGAGGGAGGAAGGGGGGGGGGGGGAGGAGTTGGGTTATGGAACGAATCTTAATTTAGATGGACTTTGAAGTTAAATATAACACTGTAATCATGTTTATGTGAGGGAAGTGAATTTAGACCCCTCGCGTCACTGTTCACAGTAAACAAAAGCACTGCGTCTGACAAATTGTTTTAATACGTTTTAATAGTTCTTTTATTATTTTCTTGTAATTTAGGGTACATATTTGCGAAAACTTCTTCCATGATCATACTTTCTCTAAACGTCTTAAGTTAACGTTCAGTGAACGAAGTCAGTGTCGTATTTGCTCATTGTGCAGGGATATTATTGATTATCATTATTATTTTTAGCAGTAATAGTAGTAGTAAAGTAGTAGTAGTAGTAGTAGTAGTAGTAGTAGCAGTAGGAGTAGTAGTAGTCGCGCACAACAACTAACACTTCAAATTGTTACGTGACCAACTCGGCGCCTTTGAGTGGCAGTCAGTCGAGGTTGACCTCGAGGACCTTCAGAGAGGGTGATGGGAGTGCTTGAAATTTTAGGACAGGATGTGGGAGTTAATCACACTAACGATAAGCGGTTTGTTGTACACAGCAAGGCACATACATCGCTCTGTTTTGTGTCATGTTTCCATGACGTGAGTTGTCGCAACAGCAGCTATCTTCACTATAAACGCCGATGATCTTGCTGTTTCGTAAGACGTTTATAGTGAATAGATGTCATTATTCTGATATCTCATCAAAGAATTTTTTTTTAGTATACTTCATATCTTTCGAAAATCGTACCGTCGTGCTGGAGGACCGTACCGTCGTGCTCATGTACCATACCGGAGGACTTCAGACGACTTGATAAAATAGCGGGCGGGTGAAATGGAAGATCGATGCACAGGATGAGTGAGTGAATGTGTAGGATGAGAGAGTAGGAGTGAGTGAGTGAATGAGTAGGATGAGAGAGTAGGAGTGAGCGAATGAATAGGATGAGAGAGTAGGAGTGAGTGAGTGAATGAATAGGATGAGAGAGTAGGAGTGAGTGAGTGAGAGAGTGTGGGGGAGAAGAGGAGGAACAGTGTCAGATGACGTAATGTGCTGCACTGTGTATCAGGCCGGGAGCACCCACGCCTGGTGCAAGCTGAGGGATGTGAGGCTCCCGTCACACCCATTACTGAGGGCACTCCGCCGCTGCTACCCCGCTCGCCGTGAACACAGCGGCACGACCCTTGAGCACCACGGTACGTCACTTTAGGCCTGCCCTTCGACCTGACCCTAAAGTGTCAGGTCGCTAGTAATGTCATTGTACCCAAGGGTCGTACTTTCGTGTTCAAGGGTCGTCTGATCGCGTTCAAGGGCGGTACCGACATGTTCCAGGGCCGTCTGGTCGTGTTCAAGGGTTGTACATCAGGGGTTAAAGGATATTCAGTTGATCACGATGCACAGAAATGGATACTTATTAGCCTCCGATTTAGAGAGAAGTCTCTACGTTTCGTATCAGCCAGACGCTAACGAACAATATAAGATTCTACATCTACGATGAGGAACGAGGAATAAGAAGGGTAAGGAAAGAGAGAGAAGAGAGAAAGAAGAAACGGAAGAAGTAGGAGGTGCACAGGAGACAACGGGGAGAGTTGAAGTGCGTAGGGAAATCATTTCAGAAATCAAGAGCAGCTTCACTTGCCAGTAACTTGGCGATCTTCATTGTTACCACATAAGGACAAGTCACTGCGCCTCTTCATTGACCACGGAGGCATTTCGGATGCAATTACTGGTCACACATCTCACCCCGGCCTCTCGCCTCGCGCGCTCTACCCTCCTCATTTAATGGTCAACGCCAGCCGTTTAAGGGTTAACGAGGAACGTTGAATAGGCCTTGACGCCAGACGGGTTGTGATAATGCTCACTGCTGACGTCACTGAACTCTTTCTGTACGTAACCCGCCTGAGATTTTGGTGTTACCCGCGCGAGAACGATGATGCCATACCGTGGGTCGCATGGGGCATTATGGGGATGGAATGGTGTTGGGTCTACTACAGCACTATGAAGAGGGAGTGATGTTGGACCTTCCTATAGCAGTACGGGGAGAAGGCCATACTGGAGGCAGTGGTTTCACAACAGTATGAGGCAGTAGGTATACTCCAGTGACATTACGAGGAGAGGGTAATGCTAGGGCTGTTGTAACATGATGAGGTGGGTCAAGGCAGTGCCGGAACTCGTGATATAGGGCGGTGCAGGGCAGATGTGGGGTAAGCTGGGGCTCTCTCAGGGGAGGAACATGACGGGGCTTTCCTAACACTGGGGGGGGGAAGGGGGAGGGTCAGTGCTGAGGATAATGAACCGAGTAAATGTCACCCCTTTAACACGACGGTACGACCCTCTAGCACGAAGGTACGACCCTGAAACACAGAGGTATGACCCTTCATCACGACGGTACGACCCCTTGGGTAGGATAGCCTGTTTTTTTCCCCTGATCTTTAAGGATCAAATGAAAGGAAGGTCACGCTGTCATACCCAGGAATGGTACTGTCGTGTTCAGTCATGGTTCGTAGTGCCATGCTTCAGGGGTTAATTTAATTATTTTTTACAAATAGATGTAGATTATTTACAATATACGTTCGTGCTCGTTCGTGCCATTTACTGCTACCACTGGCTACTGTATCCCATTGGTTGTATGTGTATATATAATTGTTTATCACTGGTAGTACCAAAGATTGATTAAAGTTGAAAGTGTGTCACCATGTTAAACTGAGATCCTAAACGTAAAATGGTACACACATTTGAGAAAAGACAGGACATGGGCACGCCAGGCAAGAATCTTAGGTACCACTGGGTTGGATCTCCATTCTTCACTACCAACGTCTGTTCTTTTTCTCATTCCTTCTTCACCACTCACTCTTCCTCTTCCCCTTTCTGCCGTCGGTGTGAGGGGGTTTGGTGGAGTGATTAATGATAGGTTATGAGAGGTGTGTGATTACGAGAGCTGGAGAGGGTGGGCTGAACTGGTTTGGACATGTGGAGAGGTTGACAAAGACACAGAACTTAGTAATACCACAAACGCCTTCATCCTACTTAACCACCACACACGCCACACTTTATGCTCACTCACCTCAGCAATCCGTCTCTCCTCCATTGATTCATGTCTCTCTAATGCAATCATGACTTCCTCAAATGCATATTCCTGTTAATGTAATGATTGGGTTGATATATTGTTTGGGGGGCTGTTAGGTCCTGGAATTAAGAATTTATATGATTACTTGTTTGAAATATTTCATGGTAATTCGCTTGATATTCATTTTGGTATCAGATGGCCATAGGAAGCACTGTGATATATTTCACATCATCATTTCAGTAATAGAAGGCTTTCAGTCTGTTATATGTTCTCAATCAGAAACAAAACTTTTTTTTGGTTTGAAAAGTAACAAGCATATCTACATTTCTTCCAAGTCATCTTCGCAAAGTAGATTTGCTTCAAAACCTCATTATAAGTCCTTTTTTTCATGCTGAATATGTATCTTAGGTTGTAGTATTGTTTCAGTGCCAGTAAGTCCTGTCAGTTATATGATCACTGGATTAGAATACTTCACGATAATTCTCTTCATTGTCACTTAGGTTCTGGCAGCCGGAGGTATGAGATGTGGTAATGCGTGCAGTTTGATCAAGAGGACTGACCAGGGTGTGCTGGAATGGTACAAGTGGAGGGAGGAAGAGGCCTAGAAGATGGAAGGATGGAGTAAAAAGGAGGCTTTGGAGTATCGTGATCTCAACATGCAGGAGGGTGAGTATCGTGACTGGGATGAAGTAAATTAAGGGGGAGGGAGTGTACTTTCAGCATACTGAACTAGGGCATACGAGAGGGTCAATGTACAACATGGAATGGTGTGTCTCTAGGGCTTGGCAGTGGAGAGGTGGCATTAGTGTCAGTAGATCGTTGATGGCAGCGAGTGGATGTATACAAATGGTGCCATTGTTTGTTTGTTCCTGACGCATCCTCGTTAAGGAGGGGGTGAAACGATGGGATGTAATGAGATTGTCCCAAATCCTCAATTTACAGATCAAAATGGCGTGTAAATTGAAAATGTTAGGGAGTGCTCTTGTTAAGCAGGAAAAATGGGCATGGGTTGAGGATGTGTGCCAGTGGTGTGGTGGAGGCTGAATGTACCTAATCCTTTCCCATTAAATTGGTATTGCAGTATTGATGATGTATAAAAAAGATATTGGAGGTTCTCGTTGTATTCTTCAGGATTATCAGAGACTTAATCACTTAGTTTTATTCATCAAAAATCATCATTGACATTTTTACTCGTGTTTCACTATTTAGGAAATAGGAAAAATTTCCACGATACTTTTTTTTTTTGTAAATTTTGCAGTATTGTAGATAATGGTAAAGGTAATGAATGTGTTTTGTGTCTATTTTTTTCATAGTTATGACTAAGCATGTTCACTCCCATGATGTGAGACTTGTACAGTCCCTGTGAGCAAGTGTGTAACTAATACCTTTTTCAAGTGGCGGACACTAATATATTACATAGCAAATGTAGTGGACTAAATGTAGGGAAACAGGTTTCAGTAAGATGTATCTGTGTCACAACAAACAGCAGGAGGCTTAGCAAAGCTAAAGGTTGATAGGCATTTATTTGTGCTTGAAGAGTTGAATTGGAAGTGCCTTCTGGTAATCTATATTTTTACTTAGTGTCTGACCATTTATGAGTAGATTTATTATCACATTTTCATTCAGTATTCAACGTTTAATCCTAAGAAAATTATAATTTATAAATTCCATTATATTTTGTGGTCACTTAGTATTAATTTTATTACTTTAACTTATAATTAATATCTGCAGAAATATTTATTTTTTCTATAACTCATTTTTCATTGTTCTGTCAATTTACACTTAACACTAGAATTTTAGTGTCAGAGTTAAATATGGTTGAAACCTTGGGTTTAGTTTTTAACTACGTTTGTATGATTGAGAATTGTTATGTATTGAAATACAGATTGGAACACCGTGAGTAAATTAAGCTATGAATATGTCAGATGCTGAGAAAATTTTTAGATGGGCTGTATGAGGCAAGTTTCGAGTCTATACCATTACTTTATTAAGCTAGGTCACTGGAGATATGTAGCTGTACAATTCTATGTTGAAACATGTTTTAGATTAACAAATTTTGAATGAATTAATAGACTGATATTGACTATTTGAGAATTATTGGTTTGGGAATGTGGTGTAAACTGGATTATTCTTTTCTTTTCTAATTTCCATCCTGTTTTTGACTACGTTTTTTAGGTCTGTTTGGCTGAAACACTCACCAGTTACACTACACACTCCCAGGTAAGGGCCTTTCACATAATCTTTTTCTCCCCTTCTCTGCATGTCCACACATGCTACTTAACAGGGAAAATTAAGACAGAAAGAAAACTAGTGATATTACCATAGGTAAGCTGTGTGAAAGCCACTGTGTTTTGGCCAAATGTAGCCACCAGATTACATGGTGACACTGATGTGACCTCCAGGAGGAATGACATGTATGCCAGAAGTTGAATGTTTAATTTCATGATGTAGATCATACGGCTTCTATTGGGGTATTGCAGCATGCCAGACAGGTAGAATATTGCATGCGAGGCAGGTGTGCAGGATCAGTCGTCAGGGATGAGCTGAGCCAACAACTGTTCAAAGACACTCCTGCTTGTGGTGATGACAGATGTAACAGGGTCCTGATCCACCTTCTCAAACAAGTCCACGAAGTAACCTGTGAGGGAAGGAAAGCACATTGATTACACTGGACTAGGGTATGTATGATTACTTATCTTTTCAAATGTGTGGGTCAAATTGATGTGGCATACTCTCATTAAAAGATACTTAAACTTTTGAGCATTTCTTGTTCATAAACTGAGAGATGACTAGATATTTACCTGCAAGTAATCTACTTCATTTAGATTTGGACCAATTTCTTTTTAACAACAAAATTCATAATCTATTCTATGTCCTTTACTTACTGAGATTTCGTAAGTATTATCTTTTTCAAAGAATAGTTTTTTTTTATCTCATTTTCCTTTCATTTTACTTTATCATTACTGCCCTTAGGGAGGACGATATATTTTTCTAAGTGGTGCATGTCAGTCAATATGCTCATTTATGTGAGAGTACATATTTATAAATACGTACAAAGGGAATGATATTTTTAAACTGTAAATAGGTAGTGAAATCATGTTCGTAGTGTCCGTGGAGTTTACAATAGTCGTTCAGGACACAGCACCGTCCACACAGAATACAGTGCCTTATAGCCTGTATGGTTCACCTGAATGGGTATATCAACAGGTGGCGTCTTGAGAATCCATGCAAACGTGTGGGATACAAAGATAATACACAGCCAGTGCTCCTATATGAATTAAAACTTCCTAACTTCTCTAACCACTGGTGGACTATGAGCACTTTACCCTCAGTTTCCATCTCTAGTTTACCGTAAACATCTATTCATTTTACTTGCAGAGTCTGATTACTCTTTGTGATGCAGAGGAGAGCTAATAACAGCAGTAATTCGCTTCTCACGACTAGTGTCTTATGATATTAGGGAGACTCATAGAGTAATATTAAGTGAAATATTAGTAGAGCGATATTTACTAAAGTATTAGGGGGATTAATACAATATTTACTGGAGTATTAGGCTCGTATTAGAGCAACATAGAATAAAACTAACCGTCGAAAGATACCGTGAACACTAAATCACTAAACCAAGATCCTATCATGAAGTAACAAAGTGAACTGCAAAGCTTAAGCAGCCTTGTCTGCACGGTAGCTCGTCATACTGGGACCAATACGGGGAAGCACTCCACTCCACCACATCTCCAGTGAGAGTCCCTCTTACCTGCAGCTTTCTTCCAGGCTCCGTTGATAAGGACCGTCCGTGTCTTCTCCTCTGCCAGGTTCCCGTAGGTCACCTGCCCAACACACAAGACACCGTCAGTAGTAGTAATGATACTTAAAGTGTTATTTAGGTCTACAACGCCTTGCTGTTAGGATGGTTTTGAATATTTTTGAAGTAATCAGTCTCTTGGTTTATGAGTATTCTACACATAAGACAGTACTGAGTATTGTTTTTGGTGGAAAAACTGAAACTCTTCCCTTATTCTACATGTTGCAGTGTGGGGCACCCTACCAAGAATGTAATGTCCCATTCGGCGTGAATACACAGTGATGATTTTGCTGACTGCATTCTTCGCCTCACATACCACAATGAACGCCTATAACCTCACCGTTTCTTGACCTCTACTGACCTGCCTGACGAAGCCTAGGTTGATGAGGGTCTTCCTGGCAACTGGGATGTAGTACTGCCGGCCAGTGTGGAGTCTCCACGCGTCCCTGGGGAAAGAAGTAGCAGCCAGGGTTACCTAGGGTGTGGAGGCCAAGCTTTGGTCGAAGTGGAACCTGTATGAACAAAGACATGGATACCACGCTGAAAGCCATGGATATACCAGCCGCCTAGGATCAAACACTCCCCTAGGTTCGAATCCCGGTCGCGGCAGCCTCTTATAAAGCTCCTAACCTGATGTTACTTGAGAACCCCTTAACTAATGACGTTAGTACCCCAAGCCTGACGTCAGAGACCCCTCACCTGGCGATATATAGACCCGGATGCTGCGGGAGACGGAGGAAAGAACGTCCTCGGCTCGTCACCTTCAACTTGCCCTTGACGGTCCTCTTCCCTGCTCGCTTCCTGCCCCCGACCCGACCTGTGGCAGGAGCACACAACAAACAGGCAACTTACAGTACACATTACATGTGCGATGGAAGGTGTGTAGCAGCAGATACTGAATAACTAGTTAGTTATCATGGGAGTTCAAGATCTACACTTGTCTTCTGCAACTGCCCGAAGTCACTTAAGCGAGATATACATATCTATCCACTGGAGCGAATGTCACTGGGGACCAATCAGTCTCTTCTCTTCCTAGTCGTACACAAGCCTTGCACCTTTGAAAAAACTTCTCGCTGCTTCTAGCAGCTTAAGACCCTTCACAAAAATCTCTATCATTCCTATCATATGCCTTCTACAGATCCATAAATATTACATATATACATTTATGTACCAGAGAGACCTTGTGGGAGAGGCAAGACCATCAAGCTCCCCAGCCGATCAAGAGGCGCAGCGCCTCAAGGCAAAGCCAGGCCCCACCGTCCCCTCCACGGCCTGGTCTTCAGAGGGTCGTTAGCAACAGCTGGAGGCAATCAACCTGGCCTTCCACGTCCTGACGACCTCTGCCCCCAGACAAGTCAATCATGCTAATTCTGGAACCTGTATGTATATACCGATCCTCCCCGTGACCCCTCTCTCCGCTCGGTAGCACAATTCCACCCCAACCTGTAACCATGCCTCCATGTGGCCTAACCTTCCTCCCGCACTGCAGCCTGTTCCCTCCAACCCCTACTCGTTGCACCTACCTCCAATCTTTGGCCATCTCATGTACTCCCCAGCCCCAACCTTTGGCCAAATTTCAATCCCCTTACATAAAGCCATGTACCTTCTTCCCCCATCCCAACCTCCTTCCCTACTTCCTCCTTCCATCTCTCCCTACTCCACTCCGTCGCTTCTCCCTTCTACCTCTCTTCCCACTTCTTTCGCTGGACCACTTACTGATCTTCTTAGCTGCAGAATCGTTGACCATATTGTTCAAGAATGGCTCCTCCGAGCCCCCATCTCCCTCCTCCTTTCTGTTCTTCCCGGCTCTCTTCCTCTTACTCTTTCTCCTCTCACTGTCCAAAGTCTCGTCCTCGAGCTCTTCTTCCTCCTCCTGCTCCAGACCTTCGTCGTGGCCGTCGTGCTGGTGTTCCTCCAGATGTTGGTGGCTCTCCTGTTCCGTTCCTCCCGGGAAGATGTCGATGTTGCCAATACCTGGAGAGACAGACGTGAGGTGAGGAACCAGGAGCGTAACGTGTGTACGCCAGGTCCTCAGACACTAACGCTCATAAACAGACAGACACACACACACGGCAAATTAATCTTTTCTATCTTCTGTTTTATTCTATTAATGTGTAAAAAGAAAGCTATTGTGATATGCAACACTGAAGGATTTCTATATTTCAAAGTATTTACTGGATACCCCCATCACTCCCCATCGCATTTACTCTCTCCAAGACTTCCTCCCTCCCACTCCAGACCGTGTATAATACCTACAGCAACTGATCTTACCTAAGTCGTCCTTGTGCAGGAGGTTCTCAGATGGCTCGTCCTCCAGGGTCTCCAAATGCTCCCCAAGGCCACCCTCGGGCTCATCCCCGAGGCTCTTGAGGTACTCCTCGGTGTCGCACGTGCGTCCGGGTCCTAACCAAGACGTGCCGAGGCAGTGTGCGTGTGGAGTGCAGGTCTGCGTCGCGACGCACCATCCACAGGAGAAGCTAGCGTTGACGGCGACGCAGGAGTGGCAGGAGGAAGCCAACAGGTCACAGCTGTACACCACCACTAGTGGACAGAGAGACGTTAGGGGGTGGTTAGGGGCAGGGGGGGGGATAATAATGGAGTCAAGGTGCTAAAGTTAGGAGACGCAAGGAGTTGAGGGCGCAAGAATTATAGTACTGGGGTTGGGAATTTGAGCAAGATAAAAGAGGGCACTGGAATCAAGGTGCTAAGGTTTAAAGCAAGGGTTACAGGGCACCAGATACAAGATGTTAAGGTTAAGAAGAGCACGGGGTTGGGGGCATCAGAGCCAAGTTACTGAGGTTTGGGTTCAAAGGAAAGGTAGTAGGTGTGGGAGGTAAGCTTTCTTATCCTTCTGTTAAGTTATACATTTGTCATTTGCTCGAAGGTAATGCAGAACTATCCCTAAATTGTCCTCCTCGTCATCCTGAACCGTGGTTCATATTACACCTGCTGTATTACTGTCCCTCCGGCTGCACCACACTGTACCCCTTGTTTGTATAGTTTCCTTGCAGTAGGAACACGTGGAGAGGGAGCAACGGGTGGAGGAGGAGGAGGAGTAGGGGAAGCAGAAGCACAATCAAAACAGGAACAGGAGCAGTAGCAGCATTAGCAAGGGGAAGGAAGTGTAAGGAGAAAAGGAGCTGCTGCAGCAGATGTCAGTAGAATAGCAACGGTAAGCAGGAGTTAGGGCAGGAACAGCTGAAGAAGCAGGATTAACGGCAGGAACAGCAAAAGGAGCAGAAGTTGGGAGAGGAACAGAAGCAACAGTCGCAAGAAAAAAGAAAGGTGGAGCAGCAGGAGAGAGGAGAACAACAGCAGCTTCAGTAGTCTCGCAACACTCACAGCGAACGTCGTTGGGATTGTCCAGGGGCGCCCCAGCGGGCGTGAGTAGCTTTACGCTGTAGTGAGCGTGCGGGCGGACAGAGGCGGGCCGCAGCTCCGTGACACCATCCCCACACCGGATGGCGCCCACGCCCACACCCGCACCAACGCCCGTCCCTGACCCGCTGCCCACCTTTAACACTCGGCCCTAGACACAACAATCGTGAGAAAGACTGTCATTCAAGTGGCTTACTGTCTCATACAATGTTGCATTATACATAACGTTTACATAAGATGAACACACAATACATGGAAGTATATGAGGTAAACATACTATGCATACAAGTATATAAACTTGATTCCAAGAAAGAATATAACCAGGTCACAAAAACGATTACGGAAGCAAACATGTCACTTGTTTACTGAGTGGTTTAAATAAAATACAGCGAAGCGTACCTCAAATTGAACCCAAGTGTAGTATAGTAAACATCAAGACTGAAATTACAGTGCATAAAACTACGATATTTTGTTATTCACACGATGGCTTTCCATGTGAGTTACTCAAAGACTTCTTTTTTCACCATAAGCAAAAATAACCAACAATAAGTTCTGGAAATGAGTACTGCCCAGAGAGCAACGTAGTGTATTGTATCATGAAGAGGGTCTGAGGATCTGGAACAACTTCTAAGAACTGATTCCCCATGAAACAATACCTAACCGTTGCTGGAGGTACTAGACATGAGTTAGAGGAGAAAAACGCGGAAATCGAGTACTTTAGCCAGGAGGCTGGAGAGACCTGGTAACTGAAGGCCGCTAAACTAATCGACCAATATACCTGCCTGACCAGCTGGAAAAAGACCAGGTAATTGAAGGTCGACTCTTCCTCGTGGCCTGGAAACAAGAGGCTGCTTAACTCACCCTGAAAGTGACCTGGAGACTGAAGGCTGCCTACTCACCTGGAAATGACCTGGAAATGGGAAGCTGATATATTGATCTGGTTACATAAAGATACATGACTGACCTGGAAGTGACCTGGTAAACGTAGGGTGCCTTCTCTTGTCTCTTTCCGTCCTTTCTTCCCTCTCTTTATCTCCTCTTTCCTTTTCTTGAAATCGAAATCTTCCTCCAGTTTCAACCGCTTTTCCAGCGCCTCCTTTTCCGCCGCCTCTTCTCCTTCCTCCTCCTCCCCAAGCGATCCTTTGGCATCCTCCTGCTCCTCTCCTTCCTCCTCCTTTTCTTGTCCTCTTACCTCTTCCGTCTTGGTCTCTTGGTCATCTTTGGCGTCATCTTCCAGCGGCTCGAACACACCGATCCATCCGCTCTCAGTCTGTGTGGGCTGGAAAAAAGAAATATATGATA
>JAUTXX010516586.1:0-11647 GCA_032273605.1 Panulirus laevicauda | reverse complement strand
GATAGATAGATAGATAGATAGATAGATAGATAGAGAGAGAGAGAGAGAGAGAGAGAGAGAGAGAGAGAGAGAGAGAGTTATCCTGATAAAAGAGAATTGTTTACTCCTGTGCACAGTATGACCCGGTGTACCTGTTTATTTGTTTGCTGCTGTTTCTGTGGATATATTTTTGTTCCATTTATAAATTAGATGTCCACAAGTTTACGTCCATGCTGATCTCCATCAATCCAAGCAGAACTCTGCTGTGTTAGTAATGCATATCTATGGTTATCCAGTGTATTTTTGCCTGACTTTTTTCACTGGTACATAATGCCTCCTTCTATGTATCAGTATCAGATTTGATTAAGTTAATGTCTTGGATAAAATACGTCCCTATACACACGAAAGCTTAGAAATAAATCACATATATGCAAACACTCCTGTGTCCATATCTCCACCTACACATCCAGTCCACACATATACACACAAATACTCGACACATTTCTACGCTCCAAAACATACCCCCTTACACCTTCACACCCTAATACTATGCCTGCGCACAGGTACACGCTCGCGCGCCAGCACTCCCATATATGCCCATGTTAACACACTCGCATGCCCCTCGACACACACACACACACACACACACACACACAGGCCGTACGCCTGCCAGCGACGATTGTCCCGGGGCGGGAACGATAAGTCACGTTCGCTTTGTTGACACGCCCAGCCAGCGAGCCGACCGGGGGGCCCAGCCTGGGGTGGTGGTTGTGCCCAGTGTTGGGAGTAGAGGGAACGGACGGAGGGAGACGGTTGGTGAGGGGACAGTGAGAGGCGGCAACTGAGAGAGAGAGAGAGAGAGAGAGAGAGAGAGAGAGAGAGAGAGAGAGAGAGTCTCCCCGTAAATGCCTACAATGAGATTCTGACTTAAATGCGCGAAAGATTTTTTTAGGGGGCTACGATGTGAGTTTATGACTTTTTTTGGCCATTAAAATAGATGAATAAGTAACGCTTTATCGGCTTTAGGCAACCATCCGGCATAGAAATACACACTTGAAATATTACAGATATTACAGATCAGAGGTCGTGATAGTTACCTGGTAGATGAAACAGTGCGTGAAGAGTTGCTTGCATGCGTATTGCCGAGAAAGACCAGCTCAGAGTGAGACATTAGGAAAGACAAGAAACAAGATATCACGAAAACAAACTTGTAATAAGAAACAAAGAAGCACATATAGGCTTCAAAGCTAGAATCTAAAGCAATTTAGAAAGTAGGTGTAAACTGTGGTGGATGTTATTTAATAGATGCAACAATAAATACCACAACAACAATGGGGTTCGATGTTTACGAGCCAATATTTAAGCGACTAATTTGGACAATAGAAAACAGTGATGCTTTTCTTGAAGTAACAAATAGGAATCATAAATCTTTTCTTGTATATATAAAGATGTGTTTAACTAAACACCTCATACATCATGTAGGAAACCATCATTACTTTGTTGGAACAGATCCACAGAAATATGATTAGATCTGCATTTATATGGCAAGCCTTTTAATAAATGCCAAATCTCCCTGGACGGAGTTATCTCAGTGTGTTCATTGTGCGTCTTTGAGGTGTCTATTACTTGTAAAGGTTTAGGTTGTTTATCTGCAAGTGATGACACTGGAGGTAAAATGAGATGATGAGGGTAAGAACGCAGCAAATTCAGTAGCAGAACAGATATCAGATTAATTATTTTCGCGAATTGACGTCTGGATTTAAATTCCCAACGGTAAACCAATGAAGAGCATTTTCTCTTGATATTTGTGTGCTAACCTCATGTTACTCTGTGCTCAGTGCTACTCGAATCGTTGCTTGGTTATTTGGGCTTCAGGGCTATTAACTGTAAGGGTCATTAAGGCCGTCAGGTCATAAAAACCACCACCTGTAAAATATTTAACGCCTTCTTTAAGTGTTCAAGATAATTTTAAGACCACATTTATTCTGACTTGGTATATGGCCCGTCCTTTTTAATGCTGTGAGGAGTATATATATATATATATATATATATATATAAGTTTGGATGTTTGTTTTTCCTTATTTTCTTTTCTACATTATGACAGACGCGTGATAATTTTCGAACTAGTCGATCACTGCACTAACAAGTAATCAGTGATTGGCCGCATCTGTCACACGAGGTGATTATATCGGGCGACAGTGATCAAAAAAACTACTTCTAAGGATGAGAATATGAGAGGAGCAACCATAAGTGCAGAACTGTATTATATATTCAGAACAAAAATTGAACTACCGCAGTGTGAGGCTGTTAATCTAAAGTAACATGTAACTTTTTTTTTTCATTACCAAATAAGATATGATAAATATTGGCCTTTAAAAAGCAGAACTCTCTTACCATAACACAAGTTTATTTTCAATATCTTTCGCCTTACTCCTCAATCTCTCCTTCTTTTTCATATTTCTTTTTCCTGTTTGCCCAAAATACAATTAATTACATCAGACTTTATCGCCTTCTCACTATTGCCGTCCGCACATTACATATATTGTATGTCATTCTCCCACATGCATATAAAAGATATGTAGACGCCGCATGTGACGGAGAGAACGAGAAGTGGGATTTGCATACTCTTAAGTCTAAGCTCAGATGAAATCCACTAGACACCTTTCAAGCACAACATATTCTCTCTTTTTTTTTTTTAGGGGAGGAGGGACTCTTTTGAAAAATGAAAACGAGATGTAAGACTAAAGTGCGATTCTTAATTTCACGGGGGAGGGACTCTTCTGAAAAACGAAAACGATATGTAAGACTAAAGTGCGATTCTTAATTTCACATCATCTGGGAATGTAATAAGCTATTTCAGAAAAGAACAGACTAATTTCGATCCATTGATCCTATATTGGTGTACTCATCAGGATTCTTAACGAGTGAGTTGTTTGAATTGACCCATTTCTAATTAGAGTGTAAACATTTATCCTTTAAGTCCTCGACTGATATCAATTAGCAGCTTCGTGATGTAAAGTTTACATATGTTTATTTTTTGCTCTTTCAGGGCAGAGGCCTGTAAAGGGGTCAATGAGCTGTTTCTGTTTGTTTTTCTGTGTAACTCTGTGTAACCGTTCTATCCATATGGTTAAAGTGACGGATTCCATCGATCCATGTCGACCTCAGCCCACTTTAACTTGTAGGTTTTATACGATTGTTTGTGTATTTTGATCTCTCCAATTTGGAAAGGGTATCATGTGCTTTTACTAATTGTTAACCATTTTTGTCGTTATGCCTACATAAGGCCAATTATAAAGATAAAACAAAAGAATAACTAACAACTGATCTCTGTCAGATGCATCAATTCTTCATCAAAAATTGACAAGAAAATTTGCAGCAGTTACCCATTGGTGTGAAAACTCTGCAAATGAGTAAGAGAAAACGTTGTGATATAACGATAACTAATATAAATTATGAATAGTAAATATGTTCTCACCCTTCATGAGGCAATAGACGGATTATGTTAAAGTGATTATAGAAACAAGAGGTTTAGGATAGCATGGATGTCGAATATAATTCATCTAGGTACAATATCATCCAACAGAATATGACGTATAGCAAAAGTCAACGGGAATATATCGGTCCTTATTTTTCCGTGTGGTTAAAAGGGATACAACACAGATTAAGGATATCGGAATGTTGTATTTGATATTTGTTTTCATTACATCTCAAGGATGTGTGTTGTTTTATCAGTAATTTTATAAAGTTTTTGATTTATTTTTGTACCGGTTCGTTAAACTGTTCATATGATTTGTTTATTGTAACGGTGAATGTCGAGGCATGGTTACAAGGTTGGAAGAGAACTAACAATAGGGTAAAAGGGGAGTCTATTAAAGAATTCAATACCAATTCCCATTAAGAGCAGTGGTAACTAGACCAAGGCATCTGTAAAATGCAATACACACATTACAATAAGCCATATCCATGAACTGAAGAATTGTACTCTCCATTCTCTATTTTTCCAGATGTTAGCTTGTACGTGGAAGTCGGGACAACCCTGTGTGTGTGTGTGCTTCCAGATGGCATCGACGATTGTGTAGACAGGAGGCAGGAACGAGGAACACAAAGGCTCCATTCCACACCCTCAGCTATCCATTCTGTTTGAACAATGCAGACCAAATAAAACAGAACTTGTGGGTGGAAAATCACCTGCGTAGTCTTAATTTTGTAGGGCTAGAATTTTGGCCAACATTTTGACTTCTGCACTTAAGACCCAGATCATTTTCCATCGACACGTTCAGGTTGCAAGTTGTGAAGTTTTTGGCCTGCACTTCAAGCGTCTGCAGCGGCCCCAAGATTTCTATATACATCTGACAGAAGAATTTCTATTGATCGATACGGTAAGATTTTTCAATACAACCACAGTTTGTTGATCAGTCTTCCAGGGGTAGGGGGGTGTTTTTGGGTGTTAGCATCTCAGTCAGTTGCGAATTAGATTTGTATTTTAAGATATGCAGATCTTGTCATGAATCTGGATGGGAGTTACGTAAGTATTTGTCTTCGTTTGAGTTCTCATCATATCCACGTTAAAAGAACTGAAGAGGATCTAAATTCTCTCCTCAGATGTGTACGTTTTTTGAGAATGTCTTGTGGCTGTATATGGGACTTCTTCAATGTCAGCAGTGTGTCTGCCTTTGTGTCTAACATTGACTGACGTGACTGCTCGGTCTTTTGTAATCTTTAAGACCTTAAACTGTAGGCTAGTCCTGTGTGTAGCCGTGGTGGCTGTTGTATGCAGATAGTGACACAGACTGTAGCATGCACATCCCTTCAGTAGATAGATATACTTGAGAGATGAGTTTTGCACAGTTTTAGAGTCGGGAAGGGGTTTATCATGGCAAAGATGATAGATTGCTCGTAGTATATTGACTAAGAAGAGACAGTACTACATCTCGAGATAACAGACGTTTGCTAGGATACAAGATGTTGGTAGTTGACTGATCATTTTCTTACGACAGAGGCAGCGACAAGAGAAGTTGGGTTTTGGGTCGTCTTCTTGAAGATATGGGAAATCATAGTACAGGTAAACCTAGCGTGTGTCTATCTGACCATCTGCATATGTTTGCTTTTGTTTGTTTTGTTTTTTCTATGTCTTTATTGCCTGAGTGAGGTGCCTGTATAGGCTTGCCAGTTTTTCAAGCCTGAAATCGTGCATGTTTGTGCTGTGGTCACGAATCTGATGATGCAATTTTTGCATGATAGATGTTAACTAATGTGAGGCCTTAGAGTAAAAAAAAAAAGATTGTGGTATGGTTAAAAGGATAGTGAGCAGCACTCCACACACACACACACACACACACACACACACACACACACACACTAACGAGACTATATTCCCTTCAACACCAACGAGTTCTATTCTTTTGTCTTTTCATGCTGTTGAGTTGGACTGGGTCCCGGAGGAGGGCAGCACCGTCGCTAAGAACTAAAGGCAAACATCTCCTTCGAAAGAATTCGTACTTCGATGAGTAAGGTAAACTCTTAAAGTCCTTAATGTATGTATGAAATTGAAATAATGGAAATTGGAGAGCGTATGTCGATAGACCATCCAAAAAAATAGTCACAGAATTAGGTGATGATCTTAGATTTGCAGTGCTTATTAAACGATAATATCTTTGATTTAATGTTTTAAGATATGTAGTCAGTTATCAGTTACTGCAAGAGGAAACGATTTGTTTGGTATGTCATGAAAGTAAACCATGACGGCAAAATAGAAGCATGATTGATTTATCTCTTAGGAAAATCAGGTTCTCTTTAAGAGTAACTCGTCACAAGTCATACCACACGTCTCCTTTTTAAGTTTAATGCATTATCAAATCTATTCATTATCTTGTCTTCTGAAATTTTCTTGATGGTTCCTCTGTAGCTTCCAAAACAGAATAGTTTCCAAGTAATGGGATACAATGTACTGTAAATGCATTGTGTACATGAGTAACGTAGCATATTTTCTACTTCAACAGGGCTGTAGGCGAAGGGACAAATGTCAACATACATCATACCTGTATTGGGATGCCTAGCACAAATTCTTACCAGGAAATTCTCTCGATAAATCAGAGGACAAGATGCAAGAGATACTAGGAGCAATGATGGTACATATGTGTGTGTTCATGCATGGGAGAGGAAATTCCCACAGGTTTTTTTCTCTACCCTAGGCTGCTTAATGACTTCAGTCAGTAATTATGAACTATCCTAGGATACATATAACTTCAGTCAATGATTAAGAGCTATCCTAGGCTGCTTATGACCAGTGAATTATTAAGCACTTGTAATCCAAAGCTGCTTATGACCAGTCATTAATTAAGAATTTGTACTCCTAGGCTGCTTACGACTTCAGTCAATAATTAAGAATTTGTTGATTACTGTAGAGCCTCTGCCTTACTGTACAAATGGTTCTAGTAGGTTAGATGAATTGTAAAATCACAGCCACATTGCATGAGTGTATTGCATTGTCTATCTAAAGCTGACCAATAAAAAGCTCGTTTGATATCATTTGTGATTTTATGACAGGAGTTAACTCGCTCAAGGTTGATGCAGATGAGTGTTGACATATCATTATCAAAACGAATCATATATGCTTTATGGAAAGTAAATCATCCGGTTTGATTAGTCAGTTAATTAAGATTTTAGGCCATTTGACCGCCAGGGGTATTTAAAGCCGTCAAAGTAATAGTATAACCTAGTATAAGAATTCTATGTTTTTTATATTTGAGGCTGATGATTAGCGTAATCAAGTCTACCAGTGTCAATGATCACACACTGAAAAATAAAAGGATTATTAGTCGTGGAAATTTCCTGACAAATGTCCCATTTTCTTTCTCCCCCTACTCATCTCTTCCAATCTGAGACAGAATACTTGAATTCCTCCTCTGTTAACTTGATCTAATAGTAGAAAAGGGGTTTAGAATTATCTATTCTCCATTTACCGTTACCTTCACACCCGTTCCAGATCCTCCCCAAATCACTCGACCCCCGTTCTCCAATTCCACAAAAACCGAACTGAACCCCTAGTAATTATGGCCACCCCTCGACCCAAACCCACTTCCCAACCCCATACAAGCTACAGCACCAAAACACTATAAACGACGAGGTGAAATCACTGTCTTTCCTTTATCTTGAATATGCTCCTTCCACTTTTTTTATTATCATTCGGTAAATCAAAGGTTTTAACGCATATTTCATGGATTATCACTATCATGTAGTGCATTAAGTAAATACAATGTATATGGGACGGATCTGGAAAAGTAATGACTTGTCTTTAAGTGGTTATGAACCGTATATATCAACTATCATATTATCCTGGTATTATTTCGACACTTCAAGAAGTGAAAACCGTTTGAGAAAGATAAGCACAAAGTACGCAAGAGCTATGATATAAGATCTAGAGGAAAACTGGAAAAGGAGGAAAGAGATGAAGGGAAATAAGACCAGAAATTGTCAGCAGCTACTGAGATTAATGCAAATATATGGTAACAAATCAAGCTATATAAACACTACAAACATAGGCGCTGTTGAGATCAATTCTCCCTCGCGACAAAAATGAACTGGGTTAAGTATATAAGAGTTGATCCGTCTGTACGTGTGTGGCAAAATGGCCATGGAATATGTTGTTAATGGATGGCGGTGATCAAAGAGAGTGTCTATCGTCCATGAGTTATCTTTGAGAGCTGAAGCAGATTTTTTTCTTTTCCCGAACGGTGGTTATAGACTGTAGTTGATGTGGCCTTGACGTCACTAGCAATTTATGGGCCTAGAAATCAAATGACCAACGAAACACTACTGCAATGTTTCAGTGGCTGTGGTGGCAGTGTAAAATTGCAAGCCTAACCGTGATTGGTGGAGCTAACTTCAAGTAAGCTAAGATGAAGTGAAGATTTGTAAGGGACTCTTAGCGTTCATCTGATCAACTCCATCCACTAAAGTTCGTGATAGGTTGTACTTTCCAGTCTATCTATGCCTTTCTTGGTGTCCAGAAAGCGGAATTCGTTCATGCTTGGGAAAGTGTGGTTTCTGGTGAGTAATGAGTTCAAAGTTCGGATCTGTAGGGGATTGTCTTAAAAATTCATTTCAAAGTGGTACATCCTGTCCCTCCTGATAAGTGTAGCGCAGCTACTGGACGCCCCAAGAAGAAGTAAAAAAAAAAAAGCGTCATGAGGGTCTCTACTTCAAGAAAATGGTTAAGTTAGATTCATTTATATAATTACAATTCACCTCCTTCTTTATAAGTTTAATGGGGCTCAGGAAGTCATCCATGTTTACCGGGCAGGACCATAGGTCACAAAGTTTATATTGATTTATGCAAGTCTTTGTGGTAAGATGGAGACCCGTTACCACTAGAAAGGTCGTCCTGAAAAAGGTTTGACATTGTGACTAGTCAAATCATGACAGAAATTTACATCCTGATCAGACATTAGTACGTCAACAAATGAGGAAATTATGGAGGGCCCCATTTCCGAATTTGTTCCACTCATCTACAGTTAATTCAAGCAGTGCTATTTATTATTTACGTACCTTCAGGCATATAATTGTGTATATCAATAAAGTGGACAAGTCGTGTGGGTTCATTTTTTGAAAATGTGGCTACGCCCTTGAGTAAGGTTATAAAACGTAAGAGAAGCTTAAAGCATTATATAATTCACGTTATACACTGTCGAGGATATTTGGGTCCGAGAAGCGTCTTTGTAATTTCTGACACCCGCAAAAAAAAACTAATGGAACTGTGAAAAGGAATAAAAAAAAATGCTATGTATAAGAAGTAATTTTTTTTCCTCGTTTTCCTGAGAAAATATCAAAGGAGCTCTGAAAAAAAAAGAATACTTAGAGTAAAGATTTGAGAGAGAGTTATGGAAAATAAATGGAAGGATTATTAAGGATATAATGAGTCCAAAGTCATGTAATTTTATTTTTCTAGAATGTAGATGATCCACTTGGCTTATAAGATAGTTTAGGCTCGTGGCGCCTGTGTTGTGTTTACCGTGGTGAAGGTAGTGTGGTGGTTCTCGGACATCCAACGAACGTTTTTTAGGAATGGCTTCTGATAACAGTGGACTAGTTCTTTATAATGCCAATGATACGGTATGTAATCTACAGTAGTCATGATAAATGAATTATGAGGACCATTTGAATAATGGGTGAAATACGTGTTTTAGAATCGATACTCGAGAGCATGCACGGCGACATGCAGGGTCACCCTCGAATTCAAAAGCAGGAAACAAAAAGGAATATTTGAAGCCTTTTCAGTACGTCCCGTCTCTTTAGACAAAGGCAGCTGATTGTATATCATGTGGATTCAAGGTTTCAAAGGAGAGTAAAGTATGTGTAATATGGTATCAGTGCATCATTATGTACAAGGCCGAACAAGTGCCATCATTATTACCTCGCTGTGTGGGTCAGGGTAAAGGTTGAGAATCTTGGTGCCACCTTATTACCTGTAGGTCTTGCGAAAATGTTAATTACTGTGTCTTTATGACGGGGACTGAGTGGAGCGATACTAGAATAAGACCAGCAGATTTTTATTTTCCCTTTATAAACTGGTTCTTTTGCCGATTAGTCGGCACAAGTGGATCAAATTAGTATAGTGCCGACTTTTTATTGGTAAGGCATAGGTAAGGCATAGTTTAGCTCCGCAATGCTATTAGCTTTGAATAATGAGCGAATTTTCTCTTCAATGTTAATGTTCATGGAAAATATCAACAGCTGTGGAGCATGATATTGGGAATAAGATGTTATTTAATGATATTATATAAGACAATAGTTCCATAGAATATAACGGAAAATATGGGGTTAAAGTGCAAGTACGTATATGAATTGTCACGGCATATGGAAACACATCAAACCTTTCTAGTAATCCAGAGTTATCATAATGTTCAGTTTTCTAGTAAGATCACGTCAAATTTGTGATTTAAGTGCTGTGAAATTGGCACTGGATGTCAACAAACAGACTATAGTAAGCAGCCATACAGTTTCCAACAGCAGACAAATTTAATGTTGACATATCTCCAATCATTTCAGCTACTAACTGAGGTTTAGCAAATCCACATTCCCTGAAATTTAAGAGGAATACGGTAAGCTTGGCTAGTTACGCCACTGATGCTGTATGGGACCTAGGTTGAAATTTATGTTTGTATTGGCAGTTTATTGCTTTTCTCTGTCACTGTTTTTAAGATATTGTTTTGCTTATCTTATCACATCTTATGATGTGACTCTACTCTTATTGGTTCACTAAGGTTCACCGGGGTTTGCACAATTTAATTCAAAACAATGCCCAATTTATGCAGATCAGTGGAGCTATTTGATTGTTCCTCTTATCCATAAGACCATCTGAATTATGGTGGTACACTGTTTTTCATTGTGACACCAGATGATTACTGATCTGTCCAAAATGTTTTTATGACATGCATTTGTTGTGATAGTCCTGTAGAATTCTTAATATACATAGAAAAGCCATAGTTGATTTTTTTTTTTTACTTTTATACGTGTTTCCTATTTCCCACATGTGCGAGGTAGTGTCCAGAACAGATGACTAAGTTTTTTAGGGAAAAAGACCTCTATTTAGTTCTTTCCTATGTTTCTTTGGAAAAGTAATACAGGAGGAGAGGATTTCCAGCCTTCTGCTTCCACCCCTCTTTGTAGCATTTTATGACACACATGAGATTTGTGGGCAGTATTCTTTCTCCCCTGTCCCTTTTGATAAGTGAGAAATATGGGGATAATTGATATAATTTCAGATGATAGATTATGTTTAATATACAATTTTAGGTATATTTCCCTGACTTCTGCATTCCAATTATCTCTTTACATAGTATTAATTCATATTTAGGTTTTTAGGGATACCTGAGATTTGATGAGATTTTTAAGATTCTGATGATATTTTACCAGTATATTTCCTATATTTACATTAATTAATTCATCATTTTCCCTGGTGTGTGTAACACATTAATTTACTGTCAGTCTTGTCCTTGGATGTTAAGTGATTTTTTTTTTTTCAGTGCTAGTGTAATGTGTAGGGAATACAGTAACACATGGAGAACATGATTTGAAGTATTATATTATTCTGAACAATATCATTGAGAAAATGCTTTTGTGCATTATAAGTTACTGAACGATATCACGTAAGCAGGAGGTAGTGATGGTTATGTCAGTCAGGGAATATGTGGGATTGATTAATGTAAACATTGATAATGCATGTAAAATATTAACAGGATATACAGAACCTCACCTAACCTGACTTAGTAGCATAAAAGATAGTAGAAATATACAGCATTAGATTTTATTGCTGCTGGGGATGACATGATCCCTAGTTGTGTCATCTGTATGTTGTCATCTGATGCCAGTTTTGTAGTGCTTGAGTAAGGATGTGACTAGTATTCTTAAACTAAAATGCTGAACATTAAGATTATTATGTACTTAAGTGGAGGTTAGATGAAATTTTCATAGGTTGTGTTGATTTTTTAAAAGGTATCACTTACTTTTTCAATAATAAACCCCCTCTAATTTGATCTCCTGCTTCTCCTTGTTCCCTCCACCTTTGACACATATATCCTCTTTGTCAACCTTTCCTAACTCATTCTCTCCCTCTGTCCAAACCATTTCTTCACACCCTCTTCTGCTTTCTCAACTGCACTTTTTA
>JAUTXX010516575.1:0-11647 GCA_032273605.1 Panulirus laevicauda | reverse complement strand
CATGTGTTGGAAATGAAATGTTTGAGGACAATATGTGGTGTAAGGTGGTTTGATCAATTAAGTAATGAAAGGGTAAGAGAAGAGAGAAGTGTGAAAATAGAAAGAGTGTGGTTGAGAGAGCAGCAGAGAGTATGTTGTAATGGTTTGGACATATGGAGAGAATAAGCGAGGAAAGATTGACAAAAAGGATATATATGTAAGAGGTGGAGGGAACAAGGAGAAGCAGAAGACCAAATTGGAAGTGGAAGGATGGAGTGAAAAAGATATTGGGTGATTGGGGCCTGAACATACAGGAAGGTGAGAGGTGTGATTCTTCGTCTGTATCCTGGCACTACCTCGCTGACGCAGGAAACAGCGATTAAGTATAAAATATATATATATATATATATGTATATACACAAATACTTTTTGTACTGAGAAGTAATTACATATAATTGAAGAGGTAAACAGAATACAAGCTTACGATTCCTCAAAGTCACTATCGTAATCCTCATCATCGTCATCATCATCATCATCATTTTCAATCTCATCCTCCTCTTCCTGGACATCATTTTCATCAGAGGATATATTTAGGTTCATATACCCCTTTTTATACACCTTAGGCACATACTGAAAAATAAAAATGGAAATGTAAATAACTGAAATTTTTAAGAAAGTAGGTGTACTATAACTGGGAGACTAAACATTTAGAATCTACAAACCTGAAAGACAAAACCTATCACCATCTATCCATTCTGATTCTCATAAATATGAAGTGGATATGGGGAACACAGACTCCCATTTACAGTATACAAGTGACTGAAATCAAAGATATTTAGTGGTTTTGATGAAGATATAGATACATTGTTCCCTTCACCATGTATGTATCCATAAGATAATTACAATGCAGTCAAAATTACTGATCTTATCTTGCTCTACAAGATAAGAAACTTCTACCAAAACCATGTCATTAGCAAACAATAACTGAGTCACCTTCCAAGCACCCTCCACATCTGAGCTGCTCCTCTCTCCAACACCCTTGAATTCACCTTCCTCACCACCATCAATAAACAAATTTAAATAGTTATGATGACATTACACACCCTTACCACAGGCCCCCTCCTGGAATCACTCACTCTTCTCTCTTCCTACTCGCAAGCATGCATTACTATCTTGATAAAAACTCAACAATCTCTATTAACCCCATCATATGCTCTAACCAGATCTATAAATGCCACATACAAATCCTTATATTTCTCTATGTATTTCTTACACACATTCTTCAAAGCAAACCAGATCCAAACATCATCTATCACAGCTGAAGCTACAGTTTTCCTCCCTAATCTGAAGCTATTTGCCTATCACCACCCTTTCAATCACCAATTTCCCATTCAACTAATCAGGTACACTCAACTAACTTATACTTTTGTAATTTGAAATATCACTTTTGTCCCCCTTGGCTTTATAATATGGAACTATTGCCATGACCCTACAAATCTACGGATAGCAGAAACCAAGTACTAAACAGCATATAGTCCTTACAGGTGTTTTACTAATCCTCTGGTACCTACCCATTAGCCATAAATACATTACAAATCATAATGCAACAAAACAGTCCTCTCTTTTCTTGAAAAATTCAAATTGATATCCCATCCGCTCTGGCCACCCTGACAAACTTCATCTTATGTAAGGCTTTCAACATCTCTCTTTTAACTACTTAACTTGCCAAGACTCCCTCACTTCACACATCTCCCTGACCCAATCAATCAATATCTGCCACCCTCTCATCAAGCACATTCAACACCCTTCATAGTACCACCTCCATCTCTCTTCACCTTAACTCTATCTGTAACCACTTCCTCGTATGCCTCCTTCATTGATGCTCCCATTTGTTCTCTTGTTTTTCACACTAATAACCTCCTTCCAAATTTTTTCCATTCTCCTTGAATTTGATGCTTCCTCAGCCCAACTCTCATTCACCCCCTTTCTCAGCCTCTGTACCTTCCTACTGATGTGCTGATTTTCTTGAACATCTCCCAATCACTCTTTTCTTGCAAGCAATACACATAAACCTCAATTTTGTCTTTCCCAGCAACTTAATTTCCTCATCCTACCACTTACTACCCTTTATCACATGCTCATCTTTCACCTTCCACATGCCACTTACTTCTCTTGCACACATCAGCACTTCTTCCCTCAATACCTCCCATCCATTACCCATTTCCCTAGCTTCATTTACTCTATGTTTGCCATTCTACACTCATTCTCTCTTTTCTATGCTCACTCATTTTTACTACACTCTTCCTACCCATATAATTTCCTCTTTTCTGAAAACTTCATTAAACCTTCACACATGACTTTCTCAAGTAATGATCAGAAATCCCACTAACTGGTCCCTTTCATTACATTTACATCCATGAGTCTCATCTGCATGCTTATCAACTAGTACAATGTGAGAAAGAATGTAAAGAAGTGAGCCCCAGACTGATGTGGGTAAAATTCATTTGTGCTTCTGCAGCTAGATGAAACATGAGTGAAGAAGAGAGGCAAGTGTTCAGGGAGAAACTAAGTTGGTGAATGAGCAATCTTAATGCATTATATTTTTTTTTTTATTAACCTATGTCGCTGTCTCCCGCGTCAGCGAGGTAGCGCAAGGAAACAGACGAAAGATTGGCCCAACCCACCCACATACAGGTAATTTGACTGAGAGTGAGTAATGTGGTAGTTATGGGTATTTTTGGAAAGAATGTGGTATCCAATGATGTGAATGAAAATGGTGAACAGCTTGTGTGCTGAAAAAGAACTGGTGACTGGGAATTTAAAATTAAGGCCATTCATAAGATGTGGCAAGAGAGAGTAGTTGGGCATAGCTGGAATAATGAATTACAAATGATAAATAATACGTTAAAACAATAATAGTAGCATAAATCAATAAAAAATAAAATAAAATAAAACATTCAACTGTGTAACTTGAGTTACACAGCTTGAGTGGATAAGATATGAACTGGTGGCAAGTGGTAGTGGTGTAAAAGTTGTGTGGTGTGTGATGTGCTGTATCACCTGGGTTTTCACTGTTTAATAACAGGCAAAGTAGCATAAAGTGGACATGGCAAGGAGCAATTCAAACCAGGTAGGACCAATGGTGAGGGTATGCTAAAAGGGCTCTATGATGTTGCAGGTAAAGGTTGACAAGAAAGGACAGCATTGGTGAGGTACACAAAACTGCAAGATGGTGGACTACATGGACAACTGTTTTTGGGCATATACTTTGTATCAAGCAGAGAGAGCAGTCAGACCCCAATTAAACTGTAAGCTCCTTTCCAGAATAGGGTCCATATCCAGTGCAGACTGAGCCAGAGATATTACTTATAAAAAAAAAAAAAATATGCCAACTTCATTGTCAAGTCCTTAATATGAAGTATCAAAATTTGCTCATATCCTTCAGCTTTGTCAATAAACAAAATTTCCATGAGGTGATCCACATTCAACTCATCATGAGAATCAATCAGTTCCATGACATTCACTTCCTCAAAGCCTGAAAAGTCCTTCCCACCATCACAAGGCAAAGTGTTCCTTTATTCAAAGGAAGTACAATAAACTCTCCTCTTCATCCACTGATAAGTCTTTCTAGTCTTTAGCTAAGGGCAATGCTAACAACTTAAGTCTCTCTACTTTTCCTTCAATTTTCTGTTCTGACAATACTATTGCCATCTCTCCCACAGACAAAGCAACTCTCTTTGGTTGCTGTTTCTCTCCCAACTATACCTCGGAAAACTAACATTCCTTCATATCCTGATACTTCTCTTACTAATGCTATGCCACTTCCCATAATCTCTTTTCAAACTGTCAAAAAACTGCTTCTCTCTCTTGACACAAGCAAGTATTATGGACCTGATGACATCCATCCCAGTGTACTGAAAGAGTGTGCCTCTGAACTTGCATGTCCCATTTCTATTAAAAAAACAGAACTTTTCCTTTTTTCTTTGAAGCAAGCACTGGTACAACCCATCCCTAAGAAGTGTGACCATTCCAACTCCTCTAACTATCATCCTGTTGCTTTGACATCTAGTTTCCAAAGTCTTTGAATCCCTCCTTAAACATCTTGAATCTCAAGGTCTTCACTCTGATCACCAGTATGGTTTCTGTACAGTAATATCCTTTCCTATCTTATTAATGTCCTATCATCATTCCTGAAAGATTTTGGGAAACCCGTGAAGCTGCCCTTGATATATCCAGTCTTAGACAGGGTGTGGAATAAGGGTCTCATCTCTTAGCTCCCATCTTCTGGTTTCCTTCCCTCATGTCTAGTTTCTTCTCTGGCTGATCTATCACTGTGGTTGCTTATGAATCAGCCTTTCCCCCTTTCTCCATCAACAGTGGTGTTCAAATTTCTGTCCTGTCTCCAACACTTTTTCTTCTCTTATCAATGATTTCCTTTTTTCAATAAATAATCAAATGCACTCATAAGCTGTTGACTCAACACAGCATATCTCCACATTCTTCAATTCTGCTCCTCCTTCATGCGTTCGATCTGCATCTCGTCTCAACACAACTTCTTCAATAAACCCAGACATGAGCAGTTTTGTAATTCCATCTCTTGACTTGGTGAACATACTAGGTATTACTGTAATATCCACACTATCTCAAAACCCCACATTACAAAAATAGCGAAGTCTATCTCTAAGAGACTATGGGTCCTGCTTAGATGTTGGAGTTTCTTATCTTCCAAGAGTTGCACTGTTTATACAAAGGATTGATCCATCCTTGTATGGAGTACAGCTCTCACATCTGGTGGTGTTCTCGCTCTGCATTCTTACCTGACAATGCTAAGACCAAAGTGATCTGATCTATCAACTCTCTCAGGATAAATGACTCTCCCTATGCTGAAATGTTGGTTCATTTTCCCCTCTTCCCTCTGCATCCTTACCTGACAATGTTGGTTCACTTTCCCTTTTACCTGACAATGATGAGCTGAAAGTGGCTTGACTTATCAACTCTCCGAGGCTAACTGACTCTCCTATTGCTGCAATGTTGGTTCACTTTCCCACTTCCATAGGTATCACTTTGATTTTTGCTCCTGAGAGCTGGCTGCTTGTATGGCCCTATCATTAACCAGACCACTCAATACTTGGCAAGCTGCTGAGTCACATGATTACTGTGAAGCTGTTGGCAACTCAAGGGTGGGTCATTTTGAAAACTGTTTCTTTTCCTAGTCCATGAAGCTTTGGAACTCTCTACCCTCTCATGTCTTTCCCCACAACTATGACCTCCCTTCAAAATTTATGAATACTTTTCCCTGTCTCTTTTTTCCCCTTTATTTAGCCTTTATATTTCAATTCAGGTCTGGCCTTAGATGTGGACTTCTGTCTGTGACTAAAGCCTTCAACTTTGCATGATTGTCAAAGAAAATTTGGGGAACCCCTTCAATTCATTCACACACTCCCTCCATATGGCTTTCTATGAACAATTTAAGAGGATGTCTTGATTTCATCCCAAAAAGCCTAGAAGCTGTCCACTACATCCTTCACATTGTATACTTTCCATCAATGATAAATGTCTAGTTTCCCATGGTAATGAGTCACTTGGTATTTGGAGGTAGGAACAGCATGCAGACACTGGGGTGAATATTTTTCTGGTGCTTCAAGCATCTGGAAGCACTGGTAAGACTGAGAAGCACCATGAATGCAAGTTTTGCCACCCTACAATAATGCTCCTCCAAAATGAAACATTTGGCAAACCAATCCTTGGAAAGTTGCCCAGTTACCCAAACATTCTTCTTAGCTGTCCAGTGCATAAGTAAAATGTTCTTGCTTTGACTTTCGAATGCACATGGTAATCCAGATGTAGCTTTAACTTACAATCTCTTCTGCATTGCCGCAGATGATGACTGTAAGCCTATCTTTGGTTCCCTTTAATCCAGGCCTAAACTTCTCTTCCTTGCAGATGGAAGTCCTTTTTGCCAATCTCTTTCATAAAAGGCCTGCTTAGTCAATATCAATCATCATCTTGGGACTACAACCATTTGCTTTGATAAAGACTCCAAGTTTGATGGGAAACTTAGTCGCAGTTACATTATTGGTCCTTTTTTCTTTTTTAATGTTGGAGGTTCTAGTCAAGGACTAAAGTCCACTCATCAAAACCAGGTCTTACTTGAAATACAGACAGGTTAATGAAAGGGAAAAAGAAGACAAGAAAAGTATCTATGAATTTTGGAGGAAGTGAAAAACCTGTCCTTTACAGTGTGTCAGGTCATACATAATGTGAAAGACATGGGAGGGCTGAGAGTTCCAAAACTTCGAGGTTCTGGGAAAGAAACAGTTATCAAAACTGCCCATCCTTGAGTTGCCAATGGCCACACGGTAAACATGTGATGCAGCAGCTTGCCGAGTATTGCACAGTCTAGCTGAAGGTGGGGCACACAAGCAACCAGCTCTCGGGATAAAAAAACCTAAGTATTACCTTTAGAAGAGGGAAAGTGAACCAAAATTGTGGCATAGGGCAAACATGTCAAGTTTTGAAGTCTGCCTGGGAAGAGTTTACACAATGAAACACTTTCAACTCAGTCAAGTAAGTATGTGGAGCTAAAACCATCCAAAATGTGAGAGCAGTACTCCATACAAAGATGGATCAATCCTCTGTATAAGCAGAGCAACTGCTAAGAAGAAAAGAAATTTTGACATCTAAACAGGACTCTCAGTTTTTTTGAGGTAGACTTAGCTACTTCCCTAATGTGTAGTTTCTAAGCTACTTCCCTAATGTGTAGTTTCTAAGACAGAGTGGATGTTACAGTAATACCAAGTATGTTTATCAAGTCAACAGGTGGAAATACAGAACCGTCAAAGGAGAGAGGAAAGTTGAGAAATTTTCAATAGAGTGATGGGCAGAAATTGGGTAACAGAGGAACCAAACTGAACATGATTTCATCTACCTCACTGGGATATCCTGTCCAATTCTGAGATTATTGAGGAAGATGTGTACTTACTAACACTCCAGTGACCATATGGTTATGAAGATTCTGATGTCAAAAGAAGTTTCAAATTAGTCCTCACTAGCTAAAACAGGCTCTTCAGGGCCTTTGTCCTCTTGAATAATGCACTCATAAATCTAAAACTCATCACCTATGATGACAGTGTTTCTAACATTCAACTTCTTTTGGTTCTAATCTTAACTTCCACTGTCCAAGCATCTTCTCCATCTTTTCCAATGCTAGATTCCTTACTCTGGCTATCATCTTGTGCTGAAAGAGCTGTTGAATTAACAGCAAAACTTCTAATCTTCTATGCAGTCCCCTTAATTTTCTTGGTGGCTGACTTACAACCAGTGCAGGTCTTTTATCAGCTTCTGCACATTTTAGAATTTCCAATTTCAGCTCCATGTTTAGTGCAGTCCTTTTTCTATTTGTGGCAAGACTGGAACAATGGTATATGAACTAGCAGGAGGCTTGAAAGCCACATCATACACATGGATGGTCACAGAAATTACACATAACATGAAATTTGCACAAGTAGCACAGATCCACACGGAACAACAGATACTGTGATACTAACTTGTGTTATCTGCTGTAGTATGCTTCCCATCAGTACTCACAATGGACTGTGCATAATGGCAGAGCAGCAACTAGTGGGAGCTGGGTTTCACATGTATCATTCACATATTCCACCTTCACTGACTGCATAAAACCAAGATTTCCCCACAGATAATGAATGACTTGTAGGAACAGGGTCACTATACATATACAAAATTGCATATGCTGAACTCGCATCCAAAAAAGAAGAAGAAAAAAAAAAATCTCACCTCAAAATAACTGGCACTCAATTCTTTGTAAAAGCACTAGACCCTTCTCATCCAATCCACTTACCAATCCCTTAGCAGTAATGAGATAACACCTTCCTCAAACTTCAATAACCTACAATCAAAGATCTCTCCCCTAACAAACACGACAAAACATACACAAACTGAAATCACTCAACAAAAACTAAACAAATGGCCTCCCAACCCAGTCTTAAACACCAATCCACCAGGGATGCCCCCACATGAAATTACATTCCCCAGACATGTGTGGGTTAGCTTTTTCCATCTGTTGTCTGGATACTATCCCCCTCTCTATCATGCATGAGTTACCCTTTGTCATCTGCAGTCTGGATACTATCCCCCTCTCTATCATTAAAAACACTATTTCAATTTATCACAAAACCTGTCATGCCCAAGATGCAATTCTCACAATAAAGACACTGAACACTTATTCCCTAATCATCCTGTACTTACCCTACAAACACACACATACACACAAGTTATGTCTTGCAATCCTGCCTGGTGAACATGGCTGACTTTCTGAGCACTGTGGGAGCCTCACTGAAGGACCTCCAGGGGCAGGAAAGTACAGTATGGTATAAAAGTATTTACAAATAATACAAAATTCAGTTTATGTACTATGTTAAGCGTTACCTCGTCATTAGAATCCTCTCCATTTTCTTGCTTCTTCTTTTCTTCTTCTTTCTTCCTTTTTTTCTCCTCATATTTCTTCCTCTCCTTTTCTTCTTCCAGTTTATCATCTTTTGGTACCTCTGGGACAAGAAAAAAACAAATATACACAAAATATCAAATATGTATCATACAATCAATAAATAACCATCTACATAAGCAAAACATCACCAACCACAATCAATACTCTTTGAAGATAATCTGGAATAATCATCAAACTAAATCTTAAGGTGAATGGTTTAAGAAATGATTTCCATAGCAGAACTAATAAAGTTATTCTATAACCAAAAAGTGTATCTGATTATGATAGTAAGAAATAAAAGTAAAATATGCTAGGGCTCATCTGGTGGGCCAAGTAATTGATGAAAAGACGAAGATATAGATAGAGCGAGGTGCTACAACTCTTAAATAGTAGCATATCAAGTGACATGCTTATAGGGAACGGCAACTCAAGGCAAATGATGCGTTACCTTTTCCCCATCTGTTTTAATATCTATCTGACTAATCATATCATTAGAGGCCTGTTGAAGTCTTTCATTTCCAAGAATGAGAAAAATTCCACTCTTCAAAGTGTCCCTAAAACACCATTATAAGTGCACAGCCTCAACCGACAGTTCATGCAAACACAGAGACCCTACAGAAAATAATCGGTTGTTTGATGACTTAAATGGTGAAAGTAAAATTCTTATCAAGTAACAGCCATTATAGAAAGTGAAAAAGAATATGAAAAATGTGAAAAAACAGGTGACTTGGATGGCAAGCTTAGTAGGATTACATATAAAAGAAACGAGCCAGCAAGAGAAAACTTGCTCGCTAACTCACTCTTGTTGAAAACCTTCAAAATAATTACACCTGACTGTCTCAATGTAATCCTGGTGTGAGGGAGGACTTCAGTTACACATGACTCTCAACCGATGCGAGCCACTTTTTCTCAAATTGATTTGTGCAGGAATAAGTCCAAACATGTGTATGTTATTCATAACCAAAGCTGTGCCTGTAAATGGTATAAGTGTACCATGTCAGAAGTTCAGGTCCCACCATCACGTATTCTCACTTTTTATCAGAATGTCAGATTTGTCATCCACATCCTCCTCTGCCCACACTAACCAGCGGACCATATCATCATAAAGGTATTCACATAGCTCTGTGTAGCTTCTATCATTTTTCAATGCTAATCAATCATCTCATAAAGGAATATACTTACTTCCTGCCCCAAGGGTCCTTTCTATCTTTATAAGGCTCCTACAGTGCTCAAGAAACTAGGCAAATCCACTATCTGGGACCACAGGTCATACTGTGTAGTTATGTATGCATCTGTGAGCAGAAAGTGGTGAGTCTTCATTGGGGTAGAAGCACTGTGGGCATGAAGGGTCTTGGCCTATGTTATAACAGTGTTTGTAGTCTTGTATGGATGGGCAATGTCCAGAGCACAGATGGGAGCATGACTAATGTTTGTCTGGAGTGTTGCTCGTGATAGGTGTATGTCTCATGTAGTTAAGACTAGGCTGGGAAGGCAGTTGTTTAATGCCTGATGGGTTATTTCAATGTGTATGTGCACTATCAGTGTCATATTTCTTACGCCTAGGTGGGGCGTTCTGTGGGTAGATGTCACTGAAGTGCATGCATGGGTGAGCTCTATATTTCTATTTGGGGTTTGGATGGGAGGAGTTTGTTGATGTTGCACAGAAATGGTGATGAGCATGCTGATATGGAAATGTATAGGTAGGATCTTTGTTTCACTGTCTAGGTGCTGACTGTTTGTTTGTGGTTTTCAAAATAAATATTTTCTTGCCATACTTGATTGCCATTTCCTGTGTTAGTGAGGCAATTCCAGGAACAGACGAGGAAAGGCCACATCCATTCTCTAGCTGTCATGTGTAATGCACAGAAACCACTGATCCCCGTCCACAACCAGGCCCCAGAGAACTTTCCACGGTTTACCCCAGATGCTTCAGTCCAATGACAGCAGGTCAACTCTAATACACTACATTATTCCAAGTCACTCAATCCCATTCACATCTTTCACCTTCTTGCATGTTCAGGCCCCAATTACTCAATACAATTTTCACTCCATTCTTCCATATCCCCATTCTCCTTGTTCCTCCACTGCTGACACATATATCCTCTTTGTCAACCTTCCTTCACTCATTCTCTCCATAGCATTTCAGCACACCCTCTTCTCCTCTCTCAACCACATTCTTTTTATCACCAGGCAACTCTCTTACCCTTTCATTATTTATTCGATCATACCACCTTACACTATATACTGTCCTCAAGTATTCAACTTCCAACAATTCCAATATCCTCTGCATGACCTTATCTACAGCCCATGCCTCACATCCATATAATATTTTTGGGACTATTATTCCTTCAAACATACCCAAATTTGCCCTCCTAGATAATGTTCTCTCTTTTCACACATTCTCCAGAGCTCCCAGACCCTTCCCCCCATTATGACTTGCTTCCACTTCCATGGTTCCATTCACTGCCAAGTCCACTCTAAGATATCTAAAACAGTCCACTTCCTCCAAGTTTTCTCCATTCAAACTCACACCCTAACTAACCTGTCCCTCAACCCTGATGAACCTATGAAACTTTCTTTTATTAACATTCACTCTCAACTTTCTCCTTTCACATACACTGCCAAACTTAGTCACCAACTTATGTAGTTTCTCACTTGAATCAGCAACCAATGCTGTATCATCAATAGACAACAACCAACGTGCCCCACTAGCCAAAACTCTCACATAAACAAGTACATATGTGTGAGTAGAGGAGATGGTCTGTGAACATTACTGGATTGCATATCAACTGACAGGCATGTAAAAGATAGACTTTTGTATGAAAATTTGCTGAGGGGCAGCTGGTGGGATTTGATTGCTATCTTGTGGAAGTGAGGATGAATATTTGTAGAGGTTTCCAGAAAAGAGGAAATAATGTCAATGAGAATAGAGTGTTTAGAATAAGGGAGCATGGAAAAGAGACTTGTGAGAAGAAATACCAGAGAGACTGACTGTTGAGTGGCAAAAAGGTGAGAGCAAATGAAGCATGGGAAGTCAGTTTGGAACAGGGAGGCTGTACTAGCATGTGTAGAAGATATATGTGGCATGCAAAAGGCAGGAGGTGGGCAAATTAGAAAGGGCAGCAAGTAGTGGGATGAAGAAGTTGAGAGAGAGAGAGAGAGAGA
>JAUTXX010516555.1:0-10307 GCA_032273605.1 Panulirus laevicauda | reverse complement strand
GTACAACCAACGCTTACACAAAATTTCTCTGTCTCATGATAAATTTATATATTAGTTAGACAAATGGTCCGTCTATCTCTATAAACACCTCCCATTTCTCACCTTTGTATTATCGTTCTGAGTGGTCTTCTTGATGGAGTAAAGAACTACTGAAATCATACATACAAGATTTTGTACGTATATATAGCATGAGTGGAAGGTTTATATCGAGTTGTCTGGCTGGTCTCTTTCCATAGGCCCACATCTCGAAAAACGACTCATTACCTGGACGGTCTTTCTGCTGACATCAGTTACCACGCAAAGGAGCCATGCATAACGCACAGCAGACACAACAAGGTAAAGAATCTGGCCTAAATCAATCTGGTGTAACAGTTTGTGGACCACTGCTCTCTCTCTCTCACCAGGGGAGTGCACACCAAGTTCGATTATAAAAGTGATTTAACAGGAAAAACTTTAGTGCTTGGGAAACATAATATTTTTACGTGCTGAAAAGTGGACCGGTGAAAAACCCGAGTTCAAATGCGTTTGTAAAGTAGGAGAATGAAAGTTTGAAAATAACGAGGTAGTTCTTTCCAGGAAAGGTTTTTCCAAGGAGGTTTGGATGAGCCCGGAGCAGTCTCCTAGATGCTGTTATAAATTCTCGAGAATGGTACGCACCAACGAATACTCTTGCACGTTTCTGAGACCTGGTAGATTTCATTTTTTCCCCCGTTTCATAACAGTTGTTTGTGATATGATTTCACATCAAACTCCAAAGCACTTAGTAGATATCATAACTGTGTATGACCACCACCGATGTTTACGTCTGGAATGTCCCAGTAGTGAGTAATGTGCTCACTCTTAACGTACGTGTCTTTGGACATTGTTGTGAGGAATACCTGCTCGGAAAATCACTCTCACTGAATCAGACACAGTCAGTGTTTTGCGTCACCGTCATAGTGATACGGCAAGCATCACATACCATTGTCGAGAACCAGGGATACATTATGAACGAGGTAACCGTGCCAGATAATGATACTTTCAGGAAGCAAATGATTATAGACTGAGCCACAGAACTCACCCGTGGTGAGCTTGGTGCTTTGAGAGAGGCTGTTGCCGTACACCTGATAGCACCTGACTAGGTCTTGTATCCTGAGGTAAGGCGAGGTATTCTTCATAGGGGAGTTACCCACCGAGACCTGAGCATGAGAGGATATTATCGAGTACGCTTCTAACCTCTTCGAGTCCTGGTTGTCAACGAGGTCACACTGAACCCACGAAATGAATAACGATATTGAACAACATTCTACACCGACGCGTGCGCAAGGTACAATGAATCATTTGTCATATATCTGCCCGACAAACTAGAGATACTGACCATTAGGTCATCACAACATAAATGGCTGTACTTTACAACAATTTTACAGGTGCGAAGTTGAAAAATATTTACACCGACTCTATTGAAGCAACCGTTGAAGTATCATTCTGAAGCAAAGGTGGAAACATCAATGACATTGCTGTGTTTTTCGTACGGTGAAAAGTAGTGCCGCGACCCTCACTGTTGAAGGTAGCATTATGCACCTCGCACCATCATGACCAGGACTGACTGACACACTCCACGCTACGGAGCAGCCTAGGGTGGGCGTCTCATGGTCCCTCTACAGACTCAGCACATACTGCCATATTACTTTCCTTAACCTGAGATCGCGTTAAGGGATGGTTCTTCCTGACGCTGCCATACGATGGTTTACCCCGAAATAGTGCATGACGGTTTATTGCTGGTACTGATAGTGTATATGATTGTTCACTGTTGGCACAGACAGACGCCAGTGCATTTAGGTCACTTCTAACACTACTACTGGTGCATGATCGTTCATGATTGCAGGGATACAAGATGATTCACTGCTGACACTGGCACTAGCACGTGATTCACTGCTGACACTGGCACTAGCATGTGATTCACTGCTGGCACTGCTTCTAGCACGTGATTCACAACTAACCACAAACGACAGCTTTTCGGCTCCCTGCTGACAGCGGCAGTTGTACATGTTACCTGCTCCTGACCATACCTCGGCCACCGTATGTGATGGGTCAGTTCTCGCACTCGTTAGGGACATTCCCTGAGGGCTGAATGTCGTCAAAAAACTCCACTAAATGTAAACGATTTTTTCCCCCCTTACTTTCCTCATCGTATGCATCCCCAAGGAAGCAGACGCTCTCGACCTTCGGCTATTCCTACCCTCACCAACATCAATCTGATGGCGTTATTCTTCTCCAGCTGATATGGCCATTCTTTTCCGTAACTTATTCTCCTCAAATTCGCCATTTCCCTCGTTAGCGAGGTAGTGTTAAGAACGGAAGACTGACCCCTAGAGGGAATATCCTTACTCGGCTCCCTTTTCTGATCCTCTTTTTTTTAAGTCCAAAAAAAGAAAGGAAAAAGAGAGGGGAGGATTTCCAGCCCCCCGCTCCCTTCCCTTTAAGTCTCCTTCTACGACACGCAGGGAATACGTGGGAAGTTGCCTTTCTCCCCTATCAATAAAGCAAATTGAGGAAACTGGGTCAAAGTCTTCAGACAGAGTAGGAATGAAGAGGTGATAGGTCGGACTGAATCAATTAGACTTCCCTAGATGTGATGCTACACATCACAGTCATCACATTCTCTACTCAGCAGAATTTCCTGGTCATCACTTTAGGTCACTGCTACACTCAGGTCACAGTCTATTACCACGTCTTGGTCACCACACACCACAGTCACCCACTCCATTCAGGCAGCCACATATTCCTCCTCATGAGCCACCCACACCTCTCGCCAGCGACATGGTAACCTCACCATATCCCCTGTAACCTTAACCTTTCAACCCACAGATGTCCTCTACTGTACTGACTATCTCCTTTATAATTCCCCCTCAGGTGTCTGTCCATCAGGAGGCTCCCGGCTTCCTGACCATCCATGCGTCGGTGGGCTGTTCATCCCTTATTGGCCTTACACGATTTTTTTCCCAGATATAGATGGGAAAGTGTCATTCTGATGTTACACAGAGACATCATGGGTCAACTGAGGGTGTAATCCTCCACTGGTAGCCATTTAGGCCTTCAAGCTCCATCACTTGCTTCAGCGTCGGTAGACTGCATACAAAGGATTGGCTACGTTACTTGATATGAGGAATTCAATTATGTTCGGAAAAAAGATCTCGGGGAAATAAACATATTAGCTATGATAGGTTGCAATCATTTATGGTCGGCTGTTTTTCTGCTCAGTAAACCCCGACGCATGCTAGGAACCTTAGCTAAGATGTAAAACCTGAATTTACCAAGCTAAAAAAATTTTCTCCATCTGTCCACTCTGTACAAAAAGACCCTCACTTGCCGTCTCATCTGTCAACATTATCTGGTCCACATAAGCTTTATGAACACGAAATGGGCTTCTCTGCTCTACAGTTACCAGTCAAAGGTAATGTGAAGATGCGTAGGTGAGGGTCAGCGAGCATTTATGAACGAATGAAACGACTAAACTAAACGAGTGTGATCGTGCCTCGTCCGTGGGCCCTGAGCTACGAGTCTACATACAACTGTTGTCTCGAGAATCACGTCCTAGAGACAGTAAATAGTGAGCTGCTGCCTGTGTTTACTCTAGCCCTGATCTGGAAAATGAAGGGTATTATTTGGCCCTTTACTCCTTACACAGCTTCCACCTGGATCCCTTCAGTCTCTCCATCTCCATCATCTGGACCTCCTGCCCTCACTCCAAGAACCCACCTTGACTACCTGAACCCACCCACCTTCACTTTCTGTACTGCCCACCCTCACAGTCTTGAGCAACCCATCTTCATTTGTCTATATCTTACCCTCACTGTCTGAAGCTCTCTATCCTTAGTGTCTTTACCTAACCACCCTCACTGTCTGAACCTCCCAACCCTCACTCCTTCAACCAACCCTCCTCACTGCCTGAACTTACCCATCTTTACTTTCTGAAGAATCAAACGATTCCTGATAAATCGCAGGCTCGCTAACGAGAAGATGACAGGAAAGGTGACAAGGAGAGGACGAAAAGAGGATGAGGAGGATATGGCAAGGATTTGACAAGAAAGTACTGAGGAAGTGACGAGGAGCTGGTGAGGAATGGTCAGTGATGTGATAAGGTTACATCCCACTATATCGTTTCCACTCCCTCACTCCCGACACACACATATATCACTTAACCCAAACGACTTGCTCTTCGTAACTCTATGTGACCAGCGGTGAGCACTACGCGCTAGCCTTGCCTTTTGGCAGCTTTCATCATAAGTAAGTACACACATCAGTATTGCCTCATTCCATTAACTATACACACCTGCACTGTTACCGAACCATCTTTCACCACACACACGCCTGTACTGCTACCACTCCATCACCTGATACGCATCATTCTGCCATGTCCTTACTCCTGCCTGCGCCTGCTGCACATACTCCAGTGCCTTCTACACCCCCGGTGCCCTATCACCTCCAACACTTCCTTCTGTTATTGCTATTCATTACCTGCTGAACTTCCCTATATCATTCCTATATATCAACAAGTACGTTCCTCTCTGTTATATCTGTCCATCACTTTCTACACTCACCCATACGCCTTTCCACCCTACTGGTTGTTCGATATCCATTACCTCTACTGTCTCCTTTCCCATCACCTGTCATACACACTTGTAACATTCCCTTCCACCACCTGCTATTGTAATACATCTAATCCAGCATCAGATACAGCGTTGTAATTTATCTTTCCACCATCTGATACATAACCCTACGTTGTTCCAACTTGATTACATTCTTCATCTTTGACAGTCTGTCTGTCAGCAAGTCCAGTCTCGTGAATCTAATTCACCAAACGTCTATATATTCAGCCTTCCTTTTCATGCCATCATAACTTTTCTCGGTCTTCAGTTCATCATAGATAGATCTTTTTGTTTCCTTCCCTCTCCTTCCCTTATAGCTTTCCTCTATCATGTGTTTCAGTAGACTTCCTGCTCGAACTATAATCGCTATCCAATTCCTTTGTCTTCGCGCTATTAGTTTCATTAACTTGCCTCACTCCTCCACTTCAGGTAAAACCTTTTAGTTGCTTTGATGTTTTCCTCCAGCATTCTTGTTATTTCAGAACTTTCTAAAAGTTACCCATCTTTTCTTTCAAGGTCCATGATTACCTCACAGTACATGAACTACCACCCATATAAGTCTCCTTTCCATTCGTGACTTTATCTTCAGTCCAGGCTTACATACGATCGGCATTTTTTTTTTCTTTGATGGGACGTGTTTTGCCCAGGGCAATTCTAACATTCACTTCATTGTTACAGTTACCATTGCGAAACACAACCCTTTCTGTGCAGTTTGAATTCAGTTCTTCCGGAGACAGCAGCTGTCCCATCTAAACACTCTATTCCCTGGACACTTTCTTCTGTGCCTCTGACAAAACACCTCGTCACCAACAAACTTGACTGGGTTGAATAGTTCCCCTCCATATCTCATTCCTCCGACGAGGTCCGTAAGGGCCTCTGTAATCACTGCCTTTACATTAATGTCGAGCAGTAGTGGGGACGGGGAACACTCCTGTCTGCCACCCTCTATTCACTGCTTTAGGCACTGATTCCCCATCAGCAACACACATTTCAACAGTCTGATTCAGACGTGGCTGCTTCATCAACCCTCGAGTCTCTCCAGTCAACGTTTATGTACTTCAATATTCCCTCTAGCTTATCCGGGTCAACTCTATCAAACGTTCTCTCAAAATCGAAAAGAAATATTTACATAAACCTGTAGATCGTGAGCTATTCTCTTGTCTTCCCCCAGCATTGGCGTGATATTGATTTCTTCCCTTGTTCCCCTTCCAGATTTAGATCCATGTTGATCTTGATCAAGGCATTGCACTATTGTCAACCACCTGCTACACAAATTTTCTAAGTTAGCTGAGATGGTAGGTAACTAAGTGCGTTTATCAACATAACGGTACACAAAATACATTACTGCAACCAGATGTCTAGACCCTACATGGCGAATTGACGTGCTTTACGAGACATTGTTTCCAGAAACATTAAACATACAGCATATGACAACAAAGTCAAACTATTTATCTACTAAAGAAACAAGAAAAACAAGCAACTGTCATAAACAACTAGCTGTATAAAAGATAAGACACATTTCAAGAATCCAACGTAGTTTATGAATTCAAATGTCAACAAGGAGACAGTGAGGTCTTTGTTAATATAATCGATGTGGGTTGAGCAATCCTACACTCTGCAGAAGACTCGCCTCACACCTACAAGAAGGTTCCATCAAACTTCATATCACTAACCACCATAACACTTCCCCTCACACGAGAGATGATTGATGAATCTACAAGGATAGTACGCCGTGAAAAAGAGACGGGACACCTACACATCGCTGAAGCACTAGCTATCAAGAAGCAACAACTACAAGACAGGATACTACGGCTACATGCCCCAGCATCGCGTCACAGCCAAGGAGCGCGCCACGCTACGTGCAGGTCCGCTTACTGGTATTACCCAGCTACCCGCAGTCATTCCCAGCTGCTCCACTGACCTCTTCACCCGTTCCTGAAGATAATTTAATGGATTCAAATCGACGCGTTGATACATCTTGCACAACCTCCCCACCCAGGCAAAAAGAGATATTAGACAATTTGAAAGAACCTGATTATATATATCTTGACGTTTTTATGCCTGGTGGGTTGTCGTTTAAGGCCTAGATGGGAGGTTGGTTATTTCAGTGTGTATACGTGTTGTCTGCTGTATTTGCTGGGGATAAGGGGGAATGAGGCAGTAAAGATTACTGAGGAGTGAGTCGGGGTTCTACGTGAGAGTTGACAGTTAGCTATAGAGTGGTTTGTGTGGGCTGAGTCTAGTGCTAAATAGATAGATATATAAGCAGCCAGATGAACATATAGAAAAGATAGATTAGACAGACATAAATAATCATATACGTAGTGTGTGTGAGGGAGAGAGAGAGAGCACACTGCGAAGGGTTCGACAAAGGGAGGTCTATTTGGCTATTGTAATACGAGGCATAGACTGAACGTGATCGGAATTTTTTCCGAATATATTCCAGAGGAACTCAAGACAATTCTTATTTGTTGTAGAATTTTGAGAATATGGGGAAGAAATAGTGTACGAAACAAAGCATCATCAGGATTTGTCATGGTGCTCTCTCTCTCTCTCATTTATCGCCTTCGTCTTAGATGACTATGAATCAAGAACCAGACCACAACTTAGTCAAGTGAACCTGAGGATTCGAATGATGAATGAAGCAATGAGATCTTTTTTTTTTTTGAACTCTTTTCAAACAAGTGGGCAATCTTTTTTTTCTTCCCGAAAGATATCACTAAAATTTTTCTCTTTTGGAAGACGTCACTGAACCATCAATTTTCCTCTTTCGCAAGATATCACTGAACTATACATTTTTCCCCGCGAGATATCACTGAAGCGACACTTTTTCTATTTCGAAAGACATCACAATGGACCGTCAGTTTCTTCTCTTTTGAAAAAAAATGTCACTAAACCATTTTCTCTTTTGTTAGACATTAGTAAACCATCGACTATTTCTATGAACCCTTATAAGCTTACTGCATTTAACTACCAGTCCATTGTCATTACGATGCTCCGGGAGAACTGCAAAGTCATATCCCAAGATCGACTTTACAAGACGGCTGTACATCCCTACCTTGCCAGCCACATCTGTGTACTCATCCTCAGTATCTCCCTTTTTAACCCAAAGCAAAAGCCACGATTCGCATCTTATTCAAGAACAGGATAATTTTTTTTCTTTTTACATCCTTCTACTTCTTGCTCTCTGTGATTTACCTGGGCATCACCTTAGTATTTTAAAGTCTTTAGGTAATCTTTCTGTGATTGACCTGGACATTACCTTAGTATTTAAAGAGTCTTTAGGTAATAATCTCTCTTAATATTCGCGGGCCACACATTGCAAAACATCTCATCCGAAGAAATGAACATTAAGCGAGCTCATTTATTCTGACCCACGCTAATCGTAACTATCCTTGAAGGGGTGGGTGGGGGAGTTAGTGTAAGGTTGCTTATAAAAGGCGTCTTTATACCGAAACTCGCAGGAACTCTATGCATGGCCAAGGAAGCCTTGTTATGTTCTATGATATAACATGGCAGAGTGATCACGTCACGACCCTTTTGGGTTCTGACGAGGGTACGTTGTTAACCTCTGGCTTGGGGTAAACTACGTGCAACCACGGCCACAGACACACACTACTCACACACGACAGGGCATCACGTAGCACCAAGGTCCGCCCGTACGTGCTGCTGTGCTCGAGGCATTACACCGTTATGTTACAGACACTCACACGAGGTGTGTTTGATGAAAGGGTCCAATTTAGGCTTGTGATATCATCCATCATGGTCCAAAGAGTAGGGTGGAGAGAGAGAGAGAGAAGAGACTGGGGAAGAGAAAGAGAAACATGATACATAACACGACGTTTTGCAACTGGGGAAAAGCCTGAGGATATTTTTGTCCAGAAGATGGCGCTTCTGCATCTCATACAGAGAGAATTATTAATACACCAGCGCCAAAATTATGTCTCTGAGAACTTCATTCATTTCGACTTTACTAACAACGAGTGCACAGAGCCTCATAACCCTGAACACATGGAGGACTTTCAAGAATTTTCTACGAAAGTTTGTACGCAGCCCGCACGCCTGGAACTTGCCCGCACGCCTGGAACTTGCACGCATGCCTGGAACTTGCCCGCATACATATAACTTGGAGAAACAAGACGAGATATATAAGCTAAAAATGTTACCATGACATTCTCTAACACGAGAGGAGGCAGGCGGCAGTGGAGGGTAGGGTAGGAGAGGAGCAGGTTAGAGGCGTCGGCCCGGGCAGGCGAGATGTTGAAGAAGGATCGACGTGGACAGACGTCAAGAGTTACTCCTGAAGACGGGTTCCTGACGAGGGGAAAAGTGATTCAAGACAGAAGCTCAGACGAAGGTAAAGTTTAAGCATTAATACAGATGTAAGACAGAATGAGGCAGACGTAAGCAGGAAATAGAGGATGATGGAAGTAAAGTGTGTTGTTTTTTTTTTTTTTAGGTGATGATGGAAGTGTGTTGTTTTTTTTTAGGTATATTAAATGATCTTTGGGTAAACGTAGACCAGAGAGTCATGGATGAATCAGGTATGATGATTGCCTGGATGAAGTAGTTGGTATTGTGGTCATCCATACCGAGCATGGTAAAAGAAAGATCGCGAAGTAAAATGGCTTGAAAGCAAAGCAGTGAATACTATAACAAAATAAAGACAGGATTAAAATGGAACAGCTCAGAAAACATTGCCTTATCATCAAGTAAATAACACATGCTGTAAACCTGGGTTCTCAGACTTAATGTCAGGCTCATTACTGTGTTATCTGGCTGGGATGAACCAAGTTTAAATGGGTTTTCTTGGTGCATCTTCTTTTATAAGACTTACACTCATCCACTTAACAGTGCAGGTTCCCTGCCGGAGTTCAAAGCGGTTTATTCTTGCGGCGCCATAAATACGGAAATACTGCTGGTACGGTGAACGAAACGTAATTTTAGCGATTTCAGAGACGTCTATAAGAAAACGTACATCCACTTTTCGTTAAAAATTTGTTCATTTTTCTTAACTTTTCACTCGAAAGAACTTTGTTTATATTGTGTGGGATCCTCTCGTTACGTAAGACGATCTGTTAATGTTCCATTATCGGGCGCTTGACCAACACAATTTGTTTCTATCAGGATCTTAATTGATGTCGTCGCCTCACTACAGAGGAGTGAGGATATTGATCGTCTTCCTTACTCCTGATCATCTCCCTTATTCCTGATCATCTCCCTTATTCCTGAGCATCTCCCTTACTCCAGAGCATCTCCCTTATTCCTGATCATCTCCCCTACTCTTGATCATCTCCCTAACTCCTGATCATCTCCCTAACTTTTGATCATCTCCCTAACTCTTGAGCATCTCCCTTACTCCTGATCATCTCCCTTATTCCTGATCATCTCCCTTATTCCTGATCATCTCCCTTACTCCTGATCATCCCCCTTATTCCTGAGCATCTCCCTTACTCTTGATCATCTCCATTTCTCCTTTTTACGTCTGTCTGGCGTCAGATCATGGCATTGAACATCTATCAGGTCTACATTTAAGCAGAAAATAAAGAATAATACGTCCACCTTACAATCTTCTCATGTTATATGCAGTGTAATGTTAAACTCTATAATTGGCATCCTTGTGATATACTGAACAGGCCATTCAGATATGGACCGTAAGACGTAGAGAGAGAGAGAGAG